>JARJDZ010010753.1:0-18024 GCA_030264555.1 Aleochara sp. GC000083
GAATTTTCCCATTTCTGGGGTACCAACATAAAATATTTCTTCAGAGTATATCAGAAAACTTTTAATCTGTAAAAGTTGAGATACCTTTTTGTTTATAAAATGTAATCCTTGAAATACCATTTTTTGATTGTCCTTTCTCCAGAAACAAAACCTTTCCTTGAATATCAGAATACTGATGAATGTCACCAAATTATTTTCCTATGTGTTAACTAATTTTGAAAAATTTCCTGGTAGCTGAAGTTGACATTTTTCTTCAGTTTCGTTCCAAAATTTTCTGTTATCAACAATTTCTGGTAAATCCTGAAAAATATATGTTACAGAATAATGTCCAAAAACTAAATCGACCTTTTGACTTATCTTACTACTTTGATTTAAGTAAATTGACCATTTTGACCGGCGCCTCCACCAAAAAATGACCAATAGATCTTTTGGCCTTTGCAGACTTTTTCTTCTGGTTAATCAACATTTTTCTTCAAGTTCTTATCAGGATTCCAATACCATAACTAAAATTTCAATGATGTAGCTTCCTTATGCTTCAATTTCCTTCCTATTTTCTTCCAAACTAGCAATTTCCTCTTCCTGTTCTGTTTCCTCGTTAAGTTCTTCAATTCCTCCAGTTCGTCACCCTTCCACTTCTTTTTGGTCCATCCTTTTTCCCATCTCTTGAAGAGTCGTAATTTTATAAATTTCTTGGTTTGTTTATCTTTCAAGATTTCTTAGCTCTTTCTTGATTCTTCGTTTCCTGTTTTACAGGGAAGGATTTAATCCTTCACCAAACCCTCCTCCTTTACCCGGGCTTGGGACCGGCTGAGATTCAACACTCAGGCGGAGTTACCAAGTCAACTTCAGAAAAGAAAAAGTTTCAGAATTTTAATTTTTCAATTAGACAAAAATTACGTAAAAAAACACCAAATTTTTTGACAAAAATATCATATTTTAACATATTTGTTTTAAATATCTTCTTCTAAAAAAATAAATATTAATATAAAGTCCAATATTGGTTATAAACTTCTGAATATTAATTACAGAAATTCTGAATTTTTGAAGTCTGTAGTTTTATAGAAAAAAATTAATTGGAAATGTCATAATCCTTATTGGAACTTAAAGTTTTAAAACTTATCTTGGCCAAAAAAACGAAGAAAATAACCAAATTTGGATTCAATAGTTTTCCAGAAATATTCCGAAGAAAAAAAACAATTTTCCGTAAATAAATTTTCAAAAAAACGATGAAAGATATTTTCAGATTGAACTTTTAGATACAATAAAACAACCAAGAAACTTTTTGCAAATTTCTGTAACCAGAAAATCGGAGACCATATTTAGTCAAACCAAACCAAGATGACATCATTGCTGAAATACAACCCGTGAATGAAGCACACGCGACGAAAGGGGGGGAGGAACGGATCCATCCATCACCGCGCATTCTCACTCCGAACCAACTCGAGCGAGCTAGCATTAGCAATCAAGATCTACTCCGGTAGCATCAACTAATTACACCCACAACACATCACCATCACCATCATCATCGATCCAAGCATCCAAAAGACGGTGCAGCCATCACCAAAAGATCACACCAAGATGCAAGACGTGAGTACCGAACAATCAATTCATTTGTTCCGTGCCGAATCTGCGCCGAAACAAAATGGCGTCCTCCCACACGACTTGAATTTTCGCGATTGTTGTTTTCACTTGAATTCGTTTGTTATCACAGCAATCTCGGATGATGATCATGGTAATTGCTTGGTGTGCTCTCTTCCGGCCGCAATAATTCGAAGCAACTGAGCTAACAGCATGTGAAACGTACACTCTATAAACCTAAGATTAGATTGTCCTGTATCTCTCTGAACGCGTATCGGGTCTTTATCAGCTGCCTTTGTCAAAAAAAATCTATCAGTGCACAACGGCCACTAAAGTGCTAACGAAAATCCCCAAAATTTTGGCCAAGCAACGAAAAAAAGGATAAAGTAATGAAGTTAGAAATGGGGAATGGGCGAAATTTGAGACAAAGGATGCGAAATCTACGATGTAATCATGGCCGCCATTGATTATATCGTTTGGGGCGTTGTCACACGATGCGAAATTAATTGAATGTGTTAAATTTTTGCATTGAGAAATGTGGAATTACAACTTTTATAGAGTCTCATTTGCATAATATCTTATTCATAGATAAGATGATGGTAAATATAGTATTGTAGTAAATTTTGCAAGATAAGGATTTATTTTTATTATTTTCATCAAGAAATTTGAATGAATTGAATTCAATGAATAAGTTTCAAATGTTTTTTTGAAAAATAAAATAAGAGGAATTTCATTAAATTTGGAAATAAGAAATTTCAGGTTATCCACGTAGAAAATGATATAAAAAGTGATGACATCAAGCGCGTTAATTTACACAATGATAACGAACGAGGAGATAAGAACATTTCACCTGGATTCGAGGCGTTTGCAAGCATCGAAAACGAGACGAATTATTTCATCGACGAATATATTTCATATTTTTTGAATGATACTTGACTGAACTTTATACGTTTGTACATTTTGCACACGCACAATTAACAAGTAAACTTACATTAATTAGTAGAATTTCGCCCAGGTGATTTGTATATCCAAAATTCAATTTTCACACACATACTTCAAACGAAACTATTTGATGATTTGCTCGATGGAACTGTGATTGAAATTCGTCTCGTTGCGGACACAATGATGCTTAATGCATGCAAGTTATCTTGGAATGGTTTCAGACTGAGATATCTAAAAATCTACCCTACAATTTATAGGATGTGTAGTTAAGATAAATGTATTTGCCTGATATGCGCTGAATATCTGTGATAAATTATTATCTCGTGAAAAAGTAAGTCCTTAGTGCGTTTGGTAATTTGGTAATTAACAGCAGTATCAATGAGTTAAAATTTACAATGAGACAATTTTCAAAGAAGTCATCTGCTGGTGATATTGCAATTTATTGGAAATTTTGCAAGTTGTCTCACGATTGTGATGTAATAATTTTATCTAATCGAAAATTGGTAAAAAATTAGTCGAAAAACCAATTTAAAATTGTAAAATATTTGAAGAGAAGGTATTACATTACAAGAAGCTTTAGTAAATATTGAAAATGAAGGATGAATCAGCGGATGTATGATTATTTCATTTTTGATTTACAAATCAATAATTTCAGAAATTTTTGTAAACGTATTTTTTGATCATTGGGATTCCCCGATATTTAAATTGTATGATACTAACAGAGATAATTATGCATTTTACCAAAATGCGTCAACTTCCGGTTCGTCCCTTGATTAAATAATCTGCAAATTATTATCCAAAGAGTTATCCTTTCCTTAATTGGCGTTTGTTAATTGTTGGAGATTGAATTATTCACACCGGAATTAAAAAATGTGTTTAAATCAGAGTTTCCGTTGGTGCTCGTGCCATTGACAAATAGAGACACCAAGATTCAATATTGACTCGCGACAAACAGTTCCGTAAAAGCGGAAATAATGGGCAATAAACGACGCATCAACGCGCAAAGCAAAAAACGTCTCTTTACTCTTTACTTTTCGGCTTCCTTCAAACTGCGTCATCATCCATCAATGAAATGCTCAGTCAATTTTTACACTTCGTGCTACGATGACGTGTTGTAAGGTTGCAAGAAAAAATTGCAAAATTTAAAGATAAAATTTACAAGTGATAACGTTTGACGCAGATGCACGATCAACAATCAAAGGACGATGTCACCCAGGAAGCCGTACGATTGGAGTCGCCCAGCCACGAAGAAGTCGTCGAAAGTGAGTATCCAGGTACTCCGAACGCGGTGGTCAATGCGTCGCCTCAGAGTCAAATGGGGGAAGTCCCCCAGGAAGCGGCCACCTCCGTGGAGGAAACCCCCATCGTAGAACATCCAACCCAGGAAGTGGAAGTTGGTGTTGAAGGAAGTGAAAATCCAAGTGTAAATGAAACGACGAGTCATCTGAACCAAGAACCGGAAGTTGATGGTGAAGAACCAAAAACTGGTGCTGCCTCGATATCAGTCATAAGAACCCTTACGGATCAAGGTACCATCATTACGACACCAAATAACCAGATTGAGTCACCAAGACAACCAGCACCAATGCAATCCATTGCGGCTATCCCGAACAACTACAGAACGGAAATCGAATGGGTGAATAATCAGACATATATTCAACCGTCTCCGGTTTTCGAAAATACGCATTTTACGACCTTGGAGGCGCCACAGGAAGTTTACGAAGAGTATCCAATGACGTCGGTTGAATATGTGCAGTATGCGCCTCGTAATGAGATTAACCTCGTTTCCATGGTAACTCACAAAGTCAAATAATTCGACTATATATTATGAAATTTTGAATTTTAGAATCAGGGATATGAACCTGTTGGACCAAACAACGAAGGAGTAACTTTGACTTATGTGACGGAATCCTTGGATGGTAACTACGTGTATCCATCAACAAGTACCACGGATAATATTTATCCATCAACATCCAATGAGTTTGTTGTCCCGTAATTTCAAAAAAACCCCTTAATATTTTTTCTTTCCGGTTTTTTTTTCAGAACCGTTTATGATTCTTACGAAGTGCAACAACATTTGAATCAAGGTCTTTACTATCGTCAACAACAACAATGCGCCAATTGTGGGAACATCATCCAGGGAAGTCCCACGTTTCATGACCAACATGGGCATCCTCTTTGTGGGATGAATTGTATGACATCCCTAGCGCAGCATCCTCAGGGTCGGATGACACGAGCTGGAGGTAGTAATGTACGACAACCCAAGAAAACAAATGTAAGAAGTTATGGTTATGAAGAAATACAATGAAGTAAAATAATTATTTTATATAATTATTATAATTTTTTCAGAAATCTGCAGCGCAAAATCGCAGAACTGGGGCTGAATGTGCAAATTGCAAAACGACAAAGACAACTCTCTGGAGGCGCAATAACCAAGGAGAACCAGTTTGCAATTCGTGTGGGTTGTATTTCAAATTGCATAGTGTAAGTTCAAATAATATTTCTAACTTTTGGATTTATTAGTGTTATGAGGTGTGAAGTAGGCAACTCGTATAACAGAGGCAATGAATCAATGAAGGTTGCCTATAACAACGATCATATACAAGGATTTTTCATTTGAAGACAAAAAATTATTGATTCAATTATAGAAAACAGGTTTTATTTTTTGTTTGTGAAGTTGAATTAACGAATGATGATTTATGAAAATTGGGACTTTAAGTGGTCTAATTTTTCTCAGATGTCACCATCTTGGAATTATGTTAATGTTAACCACATGTTGGAATTGAAATGTTGTGACCACCCAAAAACCCATCAAAAAATTGTTGCGAAATTGGATTTTTACTAATGAATTTTTCCCTCTAGGTAAATCGTCCATTAAACATGAAAAAAGACACCATCCAAACCCGTAAAAGAAAACCAAAGAGTATGTCTTCCGCCCAGATTGCACCAACATCCCATCGGATGCACCATCATCCAAATATGCTGCCATACCATCCGACCCATCGAATGGGTACGTACCAAAAAAGGTTCTCGAAGAAAAATTTAATCATTGGGGAAATTTCAGCATTATCCACAATGCAGAACCCATCGGGTTACCATCCATCCGCTGATGATCTCAACATGATCCCTCAGGATCAATACATGGCGCCACAAACGCAGCATTTTCCATCGATCATTCGGTAAGAAATCAATTTTTTTTTCAAAATTTTGGAAGAAGATACTTTAATGGATGGGATTTTAGCCATGGACCAATGCCTCCAGCATTGCAACCCGTCCAAACCATCACCCAGGTGAATGGTACCACCGTTACCAATGGTGGTAACACTCCAGATGAACAAACGACTGTTATCACTTCAACTTCTACCATGAATGGGGCTGCGTACCGAACGCCGGATCATGAAGGTGATAATGAACCCACAGATGATAACATGTAAATTTTTGGAGGATATCCAAAGTTACGAAAATTTAGTAGTACAACTGAAATATTTTTAGTTGTAATTTATTCAAAGTTTAAAGATGCTAAATATTTACTATCATTATCAAAAAGGGTTGAAAATTGAAAAAGAAGTTGATGGGATATGTTGAAGTGAGATTAAACTGGAAGTTGAGTCAAAATGTTATTACAAATGCTATGAAGTCAAAAATTTAGATGTAGAATAATTTTATATCAATGACTACTAGAGAAAAGCTAAAAGCCAAATTATTGCAAATTTTGCAAAACGCCGTCAAAGTGCAATTAGTCAAATATTTATATCAATTAACTATAATTATAAATATCGAATTTATTTATGTATAGTAACCAGTCTAGCAAATAAGTTTGTAGAAATTTGTACTTTTTCATTTTATATTTTAAATTTGAAATATTTGTCGTTTGGGTTTTGGCGTGTTTAAAATAAAAATGCATTGTAAATCCAAACGATGGTTTCGCATGGAATCTGATAACCTAAGAATTTTTTGTCCTGGAGGGATGCGGAAATGAACAATGAATTGAATGCAAAATGCAGCGAGATATCAGACGAAAGGAGTGGGCAATCCATTATAGATGGCGTGGTAGAAAGAAGAAATAAATGGGGGAGTCCCCCATCGCTGCATTGCACGCGTTTCATTTGAATTATGGCGTCAATTAATAGCCTGGGCGTGTTCCTGATTAACTGATAGGGAATGTCCACTGCAACCAATTGGGATCAGCAGAGGATTTTTGCGAATTTCCGGATTGTTTGATTTTTGCAAATCGGCATCTTATACTATGAGAAATCAAAATTGGCAAAAACTTGATCGAAAAATTGTATTAAGTCCTGATTTGATGACGTAGAAGTGCACAGTGATGGATTTAAAAATTATTTGAGTTCTAATTGAATTTAATATTTTAGACTGATATTATTGCAAAAATTTTTAATTCTGTTCATTTTAATTGAATTATGAGTCTTATTGGACTTTATTTATTAATTTTTTTAGTTCATTAGAAAAATATTATCTTTAGACTTTATACTGCGGTTTTTTTTTTTCGAAAATTTTCAAAAATGAGCAAAGAATCTTTGCTTTTTTTCAACAAAAAAAATTCAAATCGCTATAACTTTTGTTATAGTGGAGCTAGACCAATAATTTTTTTGACGAGTTACTCGTAAAAAATACTTTCTAGAACAAGATTACTCTAAGATAAAAAATTCACTGAAATTTTTGAAAAATGAGAAGAGATTTTTTCAAAAAAAAAATTTCAAATTGCTATAACTCTTGTTTTAGTAGAGTCAAAGAGTCAAAAAAATGTTTTTTGAGTTCCTTGTTACAAAATAAATCTTTCTAGATCATTTAAATTTTTTGGAAAATAAGAGAAGACCTTGCTGTTTTGTTTTTTTTTTTCAAAAACTTAAATGTCTATAACTTGATGTTTCAACCAATGATTTCAAGGATATTTCAATATAAATCCTAGATATTGAAGTACTAATAGTAAAATTGACCAAAAGCAATGAAGAACCCTCTGGAGGACAATCCCCAAAAAAAGAAGACAACTAATTGTAAGTGGACAGTGGACGACGAACAAGATAGAGCAATGCGTTGGCCGACATGTCGTACGATTCCATTACACCATGCGGCAGGACTAAACGTCGCCAATGTCCGAATGCCATCATCCGACGCGCACCAACAAGACAGCCTTTTTATTTCGGCGAGCAACGCCAGCCGAAGACTCGCGCGGGGCAGAGATCCAAGAGACCAGAGAAAAAAAAAGAACACGAGGAAAAGAGAGAAGCAGGAAAACTACTTAGGCGCATGGCGTTGTTTTATACGAGTCGCCGAAGAAGACAGCCGGCCAAGAAGAAGGCAGCCTACAAGTCGTTCTTCTTCAAGGAGAGGCCCCGGTTTATTTATGATGCTCTTACCGCGCGATGCTTGTCTTCTTCTTCGGACGCGCGCCAGCTCCTTCCTTCTTGCGAACAACGCAATGCTCTCTCGAGGAGACGACGACGACGTCGCCGAAGAGTTGCTTTGCATGCTGGATGCCGAACACGAGCGATACATACGACTTCTTGTCAACGTGCATGGTGCACCAGCATTCTGCATGCGGCAATGATGGCAGGATTGGCGCCATCTGCTTTCGACGCGCCGCTCTCGATTCTAAATTATGGTCTAGGTGTTGATCCATTAAGTTTTTAAATTTCAACGGTTTTCTTTTTTCTCAAAAAAAACAAAACAGAAAAATGAGGATTTTTGTGTTCCAACAACCAAATTACATATTTTTCAACATGAAACGTGCAAATCATAAGTTTTTAACAAAGTTAGAGAGAAATTTGGTAAAATTCAATTCATTCCCCAAAAACTTTAAAAGATTACTTGAATTTAACTTTTGGAAATTTTCAGGAACAACTCTAAGATGTTTTGTTTAAAAAATACAACTAATTACTACCAAAAGTTAGACGAAAACATTTCCTTCATAATTTCTTCACCAAGGAAAATTGAAATCAAAAAACCAAACTCAAATATTTTTTGCCCAAAGTGATTTAAATTTGTCCTTGAAAATTTGAAGAAATAATAAAGAAAAATATCCTTTTTTTTCAAAATAAAATGAATGACAATAATTCCTCAAAGATATTTGATTTAACAACGAACTTTGGCATCCTTAAAGGACTAGAAACTTTGCCAAAAATGATGAAGAAATTCATTACCAAAAAATAAAATAAAGAGCACAATAATGAAAGAATAATTAAAAATGCAAGTCCTATTCATTTATGACATTCCACCACCAATAAACTCGTGCAATAAAGGACGAAAACAACGCCAATAAAACGTTTATGACAGCGTTTAGCGCTTAAAACCATGATAGATCAACATAATTAGCAGTAGTCATTCGGTAGCAAATTACCATTATTGAGATAAAATTAAGTATGATGCATTCATACCTATTACGCTCTCACAATCAGTGCTCGCAAGTTCGCTGTGATTTACGTTAAAATCCGCATTTCCATTTCATTATCAAGGATAAAACGGTTTCATCCTATTTAATATAACTTAATTTTCTACTATACTCATCGACAAATAAAAATTTTTCGTTTTGTTATCTTATTTTGATTTCGATTCCTTGTTTTTTGATTATTTTTTGTTTATATTTTGTTTGCGTATTTAGTCCTTTTTTAAAATTTGATTTACCTTCGAACGCTTCAACTAATTCTTCTTTTAATACCCATTTTATAATTATATTATTATAATTATAATTTATAACCAGCTCAAATTTTATTTTGTTTTCCAGTTTTAATTTTATTCTCCGTTTTTTTTTATTTATATTTTGATTTTTTGTTAGGTGGTTTCCAATTTGATATTATCAATTCTCATCCATTATAAAGTTTGAATTATCCTGGAAAGATTTTGGCAATTTTCTCTAGATTTTCATTTGTAAATACCTGAAGAATTTGTTAAACAATTTGTTTCTAATTACTAAGTGATATTTTGGATAATTTAGTTAGCTTTTTAAACTACTGTATTTACTTGAAATCTCAGATAAAATTTTTGTTTGATTTTCGAATTTTGTTTCAGTATTACTTTTTGTTTTGATTTAAATACCTATTATATAAATTTCAATCTTATATCATTCATATCCTTTTTAAATTTTATATAGTCCAGAAAGAACTGTACTGAAATTTTTAGAAACCTTTCTTAATAATTTAGCCATTTTAAACAATTATATTTTCCTAAATTATAAGATGTATTTTTGATTAGTTTCCTAATTTTGATTTTGTTTTTTATTTTGTTTTCCAGTTTATCTTTAGGTTTTCTATTAATTTCAAGGAATTAGTAATAAATTTCAAAATCACATCATTCATCCTTATTTTAAACTGTGGATTATCTTTAAAAAATATCAGATATCAAATCAAATTTCTTCACCCTTTCATTTTTACTACTTTTTACCACAATTTTACCACTAATTGCCAATTTTCCCACCTGCTCAATATCATTTCTAATAGTTGATGAAATATCCTTGAAATAATTTTCCAACTTATTCATTTTTTGTAATCATATCAACCGAAAATATCTCTATTATTTTTAATTAACAAAATCAGAAGAAAAACTAAAATTTTACTAAAGTCAAACACTGATATATCTTGAAAATGAATTAGAAGGAATAAAAAAGAATTAACCTTTTCAACTATTTGTACTAAAATTATTAAGAAGAATTTTTGATTGATTTTCGATTTCTTTCCTAAATTTAATCCTATTTTTATGTTTGTTTATCCTTTTTTTCTGTTACTTTTCTATTGGCGGGATATCAATAACATTAAATTTCAATATGACATCATTCTTACTTATTTTAAACTGTGGATTATCCTTAAAAACTAACAAGGACTTCTTCATCTCCTTAAGTTTTTACCAACTTTTACCAATTTTACCAGTAACTTTTCATCCATATTTAATGAATTATCTTTGAAATAACTTTCCAACCATTTCATCTACTATTTTTATAAATTATAAGCAAACCAATAATTCTATTCATTTCTAACCAACCAATTTAAATACCAATCGTAGAGAATAAAAAAAATTTTAAACAATTTTCTCGAATCCCAATATAAATTTTCCAATTCCTAACCCAAATTATCCTTAATTTTGTTTTTTCTCTCAGCTATAACCCATCCGACAAACGAATGACTTTCGAGTCGGACATCATCCTGTCCACCGCTCGTTGGCGGCCTCCTGGGGCCGGGTCGGCGGAAAAGCGCCGCCGCTGAGTGGATCCGGACGCGCGATGGAGGCCCCACCATGCGCGAGGCGCAAAAAAACAAAGAAACAAAGGCGGAGCCGCGACATTTCGGGGCCGCGGACGGCGCTCAGTCTCGCGCCCGACGACGTCCTGTGCGCGCCGTGTTTGCCCAAAGAACGCGCGCGCAACCTTCACAAGCGTCCGACGGTGAATACATAATTAACACCAGCCATCATCATCAGCCATCATCATCATCGACAGACAGCGATCATAAATCAATTGTTATCAATAATCGGGACCGATTGCGACATCTAGCGAAACGAGTGCGCGGATTTGATTTGAATTTCTGGCGCCAACGCATCCTTGTTTTTTTTTGAGTGTGTTCCATGGCTGATTTGATGTGACTTAAGTCACTAACTTTGTGCATGTGACATTCGAGTGGTAATTTGATTGTCTATTGTGATGTTAATTCATATTGTTGTCTTCGTTTTTTGAATTGAATTGAAATGGTAAGTTATCCTTTTTTAATTGGTGAATATGTGAATATTTGTTATTTGTTATTCGAAAATGAAGGTTAAAAATTATGTAGATTTTCTATGTATTGATAGTTTTGATACTCATTGATATCATTTTCCATCATGAACTTTAAAATTGTATAATTCAATGAAATTCTTCAAGCAATTTCAAGCAAATGTTTTGATTGATATAATAAATTATCTTTTTTTTAATTTTTAATATTTGTTGCAACTATTTTAAAGAAAAATTATATTTGAAATAGATTTTCAATGCACTGATCGATACTTATTAAAATATTACAGTAATTACGTTCAAGATTTGTTTAAATTTTTGCAATTCAATAAAATTCTTCTAATTCAAGTAAAATCTTGAATAAATTTTGCAAAGTTTTCTGTATAATTATAAAACAATATCATTGGAATTATTGATTGATCTTAATCATCCCATTTTCTGTATCAGTTCTTGGTTTGGAAATTTAACCTGTTTGAAATTTTGTTAATTTCTAAGTAATAAATTGTTCATATATTAATCATCTATACATGATATCAATTATTATCATTTTATATCATAAAATGATAGATTACGTATCCACATAATGAAATTATCCATGTATCAATAACTATCTTCGATTGATAATTAGTTATTGATAATAATTTAATCGGAATCTTTAAATTTTCAAGTGATTGTCAAATTTTCATCCTTTTAACAAATTGTATGGAAAAATATGATATCAATAAAGATGGAAATTTTATCCATGCAATGATATCACCCAGTTATCAAAAATTTTTAAAATTTTAATAATAAGATTTTCAACCTAATTAAACTTCATTAATTGATGACAAACTTCTTCCATTTAAAATATTAATTAAGTTTGCAAATTTGTCAAATTTCTTCAAAGTTTCATTAACAAATTTTCCGAAATTTAAAATTCCATAAAACCCAAAATTCATTACCAAATCTACTTCATTAATCAACTAATTAATCATGGGATATTTCCATCTCAAAATAAAATGACTTTATATCAATGATACAAAATAATATCTTTTAGTTCCGTCGGTTTGCAAAATCTGAACGATTCGTCATTAAATTCGAAATGAAGACTTTACTCACGTATGTATCTCTAATGAGATAATAATAATCATAGAAATGTACTAATCTAAATGATAATTCTGCGTTGAATGGGCCAAACAAGGGAACAACGTTTAAAGAAATGCTTCTGAAATTTTTACGATTATTTTATAATTTCGAATGCGATTAAAATGAGATTAAAATTCTCATTGTGATTCATAATGTTCGTTACTCCTCCTTTTTAAACGCTTAATTCATTTTTAATTGTTATTTCGTTAATTAATTACTTACGAGGTGAGGTCAGTTAATTTACTAATTAATTTTTGGGGTACAAATAATTCTATAAAAAGAAATTTTTAAAAAATTACTGAAGGAACTAAATTAAAATTAAAGTAAATATGAAAATTACTTTTTCATATTTAACTTTTTTAATAATTTTTTGAAATATTTTTGCATATTAATTTTCTTCAATGTAAAACAATTAATTTGTAATATTTGCTATCGCATATGAATTAAATTTATCAACTTGTTCCAGATATCTCACCAAGAAACTAATTAATAATAATTTACGAGAAGTATAAATTAATTATCACGTCCAAGATTTGTTGACAAAAACACCAAGCTATTATTGATCTTGATTGGACTTGCAACATTCAATTTAAAACCATTTAATACGTCTGTCATTTGTCTAGTTTCTATAAACAAATACACATAAACAAATATCACCATATTTGTAAGTAGTTGGTAATTATCTGTTTGATATATGACCATCCTTCTAACTAAGCAATCTTTGCATATTCAATACTTGAGATATATGAGTATAATTTGTTGTAAATTATAGCAATTATCTTTGATCGCTAAGAAAAAAAAGAAGTAAAAAATACAAATGCATGGGGTTTTACTGGATTTGAATGAATAGCAAACCAATAAATTTGTTGTAGGCTTAGAAACAAGCATGGAAGGTTATGTAAATTGACTTCAATGACTGTCTGGTAATTAAGCGTAATTACGTGTAATTTATTAATGAATTGAATATGAAACAAAAGAAGAAATAAAAGAAGTTGAAGATGAAATTGAAGGGGAAGTTATAAATCACATGTAATCACATTTAATTACTTGTTTTGTTTTTGTTTTTTTTGTTTTTTAAGTTTTCAAAGAGTTTTCAAAAAGTTTTTAAAACTTTTAATCATATGAATGATGCTGGGCAATGATTTTAGAATTTTCTTAGCTGTAAGATTTTGTAGTTCAATTTCTAACATTTCCATGGTAATTTCAATAAATATCTGTTTATTTTATATTATGTCATTTGCAAACGACATATTTGGTCAATCCAGTTCAATTTGCAAATTATCAGCCAATTTTCTTCTCGATAAAATATCAAATGTTGGTGTACAAATTACTGTCAAGAAATGAAATTTAAGTATAACTCTGACTTGGAATTCTCCGACTTGAATTTACAAATTGATATCATTCCATATTATTTATAGAAATAATTTAAAATTTTTATAAAAATACTTTCATCAGTAACTATAAATAATGTCATTTCTGTTTCGTGTTTTAATTAGGTAATATGTAATTATCGAGATTCCTAATTAAAATGATAGTGTAAATATTCCATTAATATTTTCCAATTAATAATTAACACCAACTAAAAGTCTATCTATAAAGTAATTTCCAGATTAATTCATAATTGATATGGAAATATTCAATCAATGATATCATTATCAAATTCTTAAAGTTTCATTTAACCTCAAAAATATTTTTTGTAAAATTTTTTATTTCTTCTAGAAAATATTTTTAACTTCTATGAATATTAAGATTGATAAATATTATTTTATGGCAAATTTTTGTGGTCTATAGATAATTTGGAATACTTATTTGATGTTTTCCAAAAATACAAATAAAAAATTAAACAAATATTATATGAAAGTCAATATTTAGTAATATTAGTATATTGCTAGTTCAACTATGTAGTTTTAGTAGGATACTTTGCAACTAACAATAATTAGCATGATATTCGAATAACGCATATTTATTTGTTGATTATTAGTTGATTACTTAATTAGCTTAATGATCTTTTTCCTTCTAGCAACTAATTTGTACCAGCTTCTTCTCAAGAAGTAAAATTTTAAACTCCACCTTAGATCGCGTTGATGAAATCATGGTGGCTTATTAATTATGCAAATGTCAATCAAACGAGTCGACAGCAACCGACAAAATTGAAGCTAACAAAAAAAAATGAAAAACAAAGAAGGTTTTCGCGCATTAAGAAACTACAGAAATACATTTGTATGATAATTTAATAAGATGCGATGCGTTACGTTCATTGCACGTTTTTCTCTTTAATTTTTTTTTTTCGTTTTTGTGCATTTGTTTATACGGAATGCCTACACGAACAGGTCTTTTGCACCTTGCTTCCGGTCGGAAACATGGCACCTTCCTTCATTACAACAAGAGCGTTAATTACACAAAAAGTCTACGAAAATGTATCGCAAACTTTCAGCAAACTTGTAAAAAGTCTAAGAAATTTCAGGATTTTCCTAGTCAAAAACATTTGTGGTGATTTTAAATGATAGTGAGTTGTTGGATGGATTATTTGAACGCATCGTGTTGTTGACGTTGTCGCATGGAGAGCGCGCGAAGAAGAAATAAAGAAGTCGTTGATGATATCATCAGCATCAGCGATGATCTTGGACGCGAGCGCGCACGCGCAACGCGCTCAGATACCGATCTAAACACGTGTCGAGCGCGACGACCGAACCCACCCGAAAGGAGCAAAAAAGACGCGTCTCCGGTGAGTTATTATCGAACATTCGATGCGATTCCATCCGACCACACCGCGTTCGGCCAAATTTGGCTCACGAATGACTTAAGTCAAGAAAAAACCATATAACCACAATCGGAATGGAAATGATTTCAGTTTTGGCGTGGTGGGAATCTTAATGACACATTTTAATAATTATCTAATTGAGGCAATTAGTTCTAATTCAATTATTTACCGAAAATACCCGAGGGAATTGAATTAACTTATATTGTTGGTTGGATGGGAATTTGTCTGGAGATGCACTTCAATTAAAATGGATTTTATTGGTCATTGTCTTCGGAGTTAATGAAAGTGCTAGAAGTCATTGATCTCGTAAATAATTAATTTGACAATGACATCACGAATGTATTCGTTTTTCAGCTTTTTATCTAAAAAATATATTTGATGCAAAATTGAATTATAATTAATAATGTAATTAAAAATCTAGTTATAGAAACCTCAGAAATGACAATACCAACATTTTTATCGACCTGAATGAAAATCTTTCTAGAAAAAGCTTTCAGACTTTGTCAGGTAATAAAAACCGTCTTGACAATTTGTCCCCGAAAGTCGTACCATCGCAGTCGAATGGTCATCATCATCGACCACGAAATAATGTACACGAATCGTAATAAAAGTAATAAAATTAAGGGCGCCAGCGACAGTCGCGCGAGATGTTTACTTCTTCGTGTGACCGACGAAGAATTCGAAATGAGGCGACTCCTCATCCTCACCTTTCTTGGCCCATCAAATCCAAAATCCCATCCACCGAGTTCCACCAAAAAAACCTCTCATCCCATTCGAATAAAATTAATTTCGTAATAATTAAACAAAAATTATAACCAATATCTCATTTGTTTATCCAGAGTTGAGGATGAGCGTCAGATATGCATTTTGATTAATTAGATTAATTTGGTTTTATGCTTGCGTTCGCGGTGATGCAATGAAAGTAACAGGAATGCGCGCTGGTATAAACATGCAGATGATGATGATGATGATGATGATGGCACGACTGGATTACTGAGAACTAACAGGAATCTAATGTGGTATGCGCATGCGTACGTCACTTATCTCGCCATATTTAAACGGACAAATATTCGAATGAAATTATTATTTTTTTATCAAATCGACGTTTTTCGATACGTGATTTTCCCATGCGGTCGCTTGTTACGTGCGACATTGTTTATGGCGTTTATTTAGAGTGCTTGTCCATGTCTTTTGCACTTATATTGTATTATATTATATTGCTGGGTAGTTTATTATTGCACGGCTGGCATATATCACTGCAGCGACGACGCCCTCTTTGAATTCACAATAAAAGCATTTTTTTCGAGTTGATTTGCAAAATGCGCAAAACGTAAAATACAGTGGAGTATAAATCAAATCTAAACGAGTCAGGTTTTATCTTATTCTCTTCGTTTTCTCTTCCTTAAGTTTTTTTTGCAAGTTGGCTGTGAGTTATATTTTCCTTATGGTTGCTATAACAACCAAGAAATAATAATATGGTGTGAAATACCAAATTCAAGTGAAATAAAAGATTCAAATTTCTCTCACGTGTGATATAAACATAATTTTGGATCTCATCAATAAAAAATCCACCAAAAATTAATTGGAAATTAAAGTGCAATTCAACAACAAATATGCAAGCGCCGTTCTTCGTTAGCAATTGCAAATACCAAACGAATCTTTCCTTTGATCAGGAAAGCAATCGGCAATCATCAATACAGCCAACTTCGTTGTTTTTCCGCATTGGAACGCGTCGGAGAAAAAGAGATGAAGAACTCGTTGAAGACACGAGTAATGCCGTTTTGTTTAATTTTATTCGATGCGCATCGCGCCGCTCAGAATCAAAGCCGCAAGAATTATTTGTATGTATGTGAGTGTGTGTGTGTCGGCACATTCGGCCTTACTTATTGCTGAATAAAATCGGAATCTTGTTGCGATCATTAATAGTGTTTTGCGTCGCGAACGCGGCGTCGTTTCTAATTGTGCGCCAGGCGACGAACGCGATGGAAATTGTCAAGAGAAAAGCTGCTGAAGAGGACATTTTTCAGCATTCCATTGTGGACGTGCGCACGTGTGTATGATGGAAATCGCACATAACGAATTTATTGATATTGGAGTGTATTCGCGATTGATTCAAGTTCCGCCGAATCGATTCGAGTGAATTGCTGCATACGCGCTCGTAAATTTTTTACTTTTTCGGTGATTTATTCGTTTCCTTATATGTAGAGTTTAATAGAATAACAATAAACATGTCCTATTTGTGTAAATGTTAAGTATAGTAAATTGGGCAAAAAGCGAAAAGTTTGCATTTTAGGACCGCATTTTGCAAGTTCGAGTATTTCTGAATCGCGGACGAATTCGGGACTATGACCAATGTTATTTTTTCGGAAAAATATGATAAATACCGTTTGAATCATCCAAATCGGTCCATTAGTTTCGGAGATATGAAAATTTTTGAAAACTCGAGCGATTTTAAAAATTTCGTATCACTTTTTCGCTACAAACTTTTTTTTCAACTTTTTTCTTCGAACGCGATTTCTGCTCTTCCCATTGCCAAAAGGGCATGATCCCATAGATTTTTGGAAAGTGCTCATCAAGACCTACAATTTGGTTCTAACTTTAGTTTAATTGATCCAACTGTTTAAAAGTTATTTGGAGTTAAAGACGCGAAAAAAAGCGAAAATTTTGCATTTTTAGGAGCCCATTTTTCAAGTTCGGGTATTTCTGAGTCTCGGACGAATTCGGGTCCATAACCAATGTTATTTTTTCGTCAAAATAGGATAAATACCGTTTGAATCATCCAAATCGGTTCATTAGTTTCGGAGATATGAAAATTTTTGAAAACTCGAGCGATTTTAAGAATTTCATATCACTTTTTTCGCTACAAACTTTTTTTTCAATTTTTTTCTTCGAATGCGATTTCTGCTCT
>JARJDZ010010758.1:0-24093 GCA_030264555.1 Aleochara sp. GC000083
AATTTTTCAGTTTTGCAGAAAATTTTATTAAAAAAGTCTGAAATGAGGTGATAAATATAATTAACTTGAAAATTTCTGTAATCATAATTTCATACTCTTCTTCTTTGAATTTTATTTAAAAATATTTAGTTTTAATTGAGATATAACACAAAAAAAGATTTTTTTATTATAAAATCAAGTAAAGTATATTTTAAGCTGTTACGAATTTTTCAAATCATAAAAACTTTAATATTTTTGCAAAATCTGCATCTCTTCAAAATCAAAAATTGTAGGAAAATATCATAGGAATTTAAAACTTCTTCTAGAACATTTTTTTAAGGCAATAAATTTTCCAGATTTGCATGAAAATTCACATCTAAATCAAAACTAATTTTGATTAACATCCAAGCTATAAACTTACCCACAAACTTTAATAACAAAAAAAAAACTAAACTAACAGGATTAAACTTCCTAAATGAATTTGCATACTTCTAACAGAATACTTTTTACTCCTTTTTACTATCCTGTTTGAAATCATAACCAACTAAACTATAAACATGATTCTTCATTTTCGATGGGGTTTCTTCCTCCTTTCTGGACGCTGGAAGCTGGAAGCTTACAAGCTCACCAGGATGACTTTCCCGCCTTTGTAATCTTCTGTTGGCTGTCAGGAAGCATACATATTTACACGATGTCCTTTCGCTTGCATTCCAGATCTCCGACGATGATCGCATGTCCCTAACAACGGCTGTATCCGACGAGGATGACGGGGAGAGCGTTATGAATTCGCCGTACAAAGCAAAACAGACCGGCACCGCCGCTGCTTCATTTAATTGCACCGGAGCCGTCCGGAAAGCTGGGTGAGTACTCTTTTTCATTTTCCATCCTCTCTCTTTCTGCGCGGAAAAATCATTTTCCCCGACACCGCAACACTCACGCGCCTGCAAACGAACGGTTTGCGTATTCCGCCATTTCTTTGTTTTTGTTTTTTGTTCGTCTTGTTTCTTCGTGCATACATCGCAATTATTTCCCGCTTCTTGATCCGACTTGCCGAGGCCGGAAAAGCAATAATACAAAGCGATGAAAATAGAAAGAAGAAGGTCGAATTTCTCGCAGGCGAGTGATAAATCGACTTGAAATTGTTTGCGGAATTATTAAATGAAATGATAAATGATTTCGATGCGTGGTTTGATCATGGGTTTCTTTTATTGTTGGAGGAATTAATGGTAAAGTTTTTCGCGAAAATTTCAGCCGTGATTTCAACGGATTTGTTGTTGTTTTGATGAATTATTAATCGCTTGTTTTCGTATTATAAAATTAAATTTATTTGTTGGTTTTGCGTTCAATAATGCACGAATGTGTGTTATTATTCAATAATTGGAAGATTACGCAAATATTATAATTAATTATTATGGATTTGAGAGATTATTCATGTTTACTATGAGGAAATTCTTGATTAATTTTGTTTTCCAAAGAAAAAAGTGGCAATTAATATTTTAAATTCAGTAGCTAACATTTTTTGAATTGATTAATTTTTTTATAAGAAATTTTTATGCAGAATTTAATTGAAAAATAATCTTTTTTAAAACTTGAGTTCATTACTCATTTTTTTTCTAAATGAACCAATTAGCAGAATTTAACAAATTTTTAAAGAAAATGTAGTTATTTTACAAGTCAAATAATTTATATTCTTTAAACAATTGCACACTAGATAAATTCGAATTTAAATTTAAATGACTCAATAATGAAATTATTGAGATTTTGGGATTTTTGAATTGCTTTTACAAAAAAAGTAAATTATATTTGAAAATTTTATTGACATATGAAATTTTCGAAAAAATTTGAAGTCAAACTTTTTAATTTTGTCTAGAAAGTCCAAAAATCATGTCTTCAAAATCTGCTGTTTGAAGAATGATATTTTTTGAGATATTTTAAATGCAAATATCAATTACAATTATCAAGAACATAGAATATATTTTTAAATTATGCAAAAATTGCAAAAAAATAATTTTGAAGTAACATATTTCTTGAGGTTGATTTTTCAAATCTTAAGATATTATTTTTTTTTTCTCAAAAAATAGTCAAGTTGAAAACATTGGATTCAATAAAATTATAAATTCAAAAATATTTGATATATAAATTTTAAAAATAGATAAAAAACTACAGACTTTTTAACAGAAGAAAATCAGATATTTTATGCAAATTCCTTGAATTTTCAACCAAAATCATAAATTTATTACCTCATAACTTTTTGCAGTAACTAACTCAGAATTTTCATTCAAATTCCAATCTTGAAAAATTGCAGCCACAAAATATCTTTTTAAGAAAATCCCTGAAATACAACTTTACACAAATAACAGGATAAAATGAATCAACTGAAAAAATCAAACCTAATCAATATTAAATTCTCCCGAATGATATCATTGAAATAAATAAATGATATATCGAAGAAAATGTGTACCGAGAACAAAAAAAAAGAAATCAATTTAAAAATTCTAAATCGATTTCCCCGATTTCGATACTCTGCTTGCAACATTATTCCATGCTATTTCCACCCCCGTCATATTCATACCTCGCTGCGAGCTATTCGCATATGAATTTGACATGCAATAAATGTTATATAACAAAATTCCTGAAATACATTCAGGACATCGACGACGCTCTTGTCGGTGCGTGAAAATATTGGCAACGTATAGAAGCACATAATCGAACCTTTGGATTCATTCACTCACAGAATATCGTTCAATAACTAAGAAAATTAAGAAAATCCTATAATTAACTCGTCAGATTATCCCTAAAAATAATTACTGATTTATTTCGTGGAGCGCCCTCTTTTATTAAAAAATATGAAGGATTTTTCTTTTTTTCTTTAAGTATGTGGCTGGCGTTCGAAATTAATTATAAAAATCTGCCCGGTCAGTAAATAATTAAAAGATTAATTAACCGAGGGCGCGCAATTACCACGCAATTAAAGCGCACCTGAATTATATTCATAATAATTTTTCATTGTTTGAAGCGGTTACTTTCCGACGATGAAAGCGTCTTTCTTTCCGAACTCTTCTTGTTACCTTAATTAATCTTTTGTACCTGGTTATAGAAAATTCCCCCGAAGTTCATTTTCTTCTTTTTTTTTAATCTTTTCTTCATTTTTCCCCCACTCCATGAGATTAAGCTTGGCAAGTACAGCGTGGAAAAGTTTATAATTTCATTGCGCGGACAATTAAAATGCTTTTTTCGCACTGCTAAAAGCTTCGTAAAGGGTGGGGGAAAAAGGTGGGTTGGTGGGGGTGGTACTTCACATAATTGAAGAATCTTGTAATTACTTTTACATTTTCTTCGCGTTATGATGCATATATTTGAGGTGTGATTTCAGCATCAAATTTCAGCGGGAAATTTTCAAGGAAAAGCGTATTTTTCGTATGTATTTGATGGGGAAATATTCTTCGTGAAATATATGAAGTTGTTATGAGTCGGAAAACTTTCTGCTTGTTCGGTATTTATTGCTTGGATGCATTTTCATCTTCCAACTTTGAATTTCCACACGGAAAATGCACCCAGTGAAAACTCTAGTGAGTTGTAAATTTTCCAAGGTGATTTTTATTGCAATGCAGTTCTATTTCGTTTCGTTTATTGAACAAAGAAATTGTAACGTTTTCATTTTTAACAACAATAATTTTTCATCTCTATCCGAGTCGAATTAAGGGGGGGAAACACCGATAAAAGTTGAAAACAGTTTTATGACGCTGTCAGCAAGGCTTTAATTACGAAAGTTGCCACCGGAAGAACTATGAAAATTAGCGGACTTTTTGCACACTGAGAGAAACGAAACAAGTTTCGTTTCTTCGCGGACCACAATTCTTGTATGACATGCACAAAACAAGTTTTTCCTCCCCGTCGTCGTCGTCGTCGTCGTGGTTTAATTTGTTTCGCTGGCTCTTCGTTGGCTGACTGACTCCTCTTGTGTTGTCATTCCCGACGCGGAATTTAAATGATTGCCATTTGCCCCGGTTCCCTTCAGGGGTTTCCACGGGGTGGAATGGACGGAAGAGGGAGAGGAAGGGCGAGATTGCTATCAGCAATCCGCAAAGGGTCATTTCCGCTCGCAGAACTTCCTTCGGCGCGCTTCAGTAAATATCGATTATCCCATTGCTCCAGATCTAGTCGCACACGTCCGGGAGCAAGATGTCCGTTCCTAGTCGTCGACGTCCTCGTCGTCGTCGTCGTCGTCAGCGCATTTTCAACCCCCAAGCCAAGTGGGTTTAAATTCCGGCAAACGAGCGCGGCACTTTTTCTCCTCACTTGAAGAGAGTAGTTTGCCTCATGAAGTTTTCTCGTGGATTATTTCACATCTTTCACCCGAGGTTTTTTATTAAGTGATTTCAAGTGTTGCCATTTTTTGTGGCCGGCGCCTCCACCAATTTTTCATATTGACGATAACTTGTAACTTCTGAAGTTTTCAGTTTATAAAGAAAATTCTTCTTAGTGATCACTAGATCAAAGCAACATATATTATATTCTCGGACCAATGTTACAATTTTTTCAAACATTTAAAAGTTATTGGCAGTTAAAAGAGCGAAAAAGTGAAAATTTTGCCTCTTTAGAGCCCCATTTTTCAAGTTCGGGTATTTCTAAATCCCGGACAGATTCGGGACCATGACCAATGTAATTTTTTCGTCAAAATACTATTAATGTCCTTTGAATCATCCAAATCGGTCCATTAGTTTCGGAGAAATGAAAATTTTTGAAAACTCTTGAAATTTTAAGAATTTCATATCGATTTTTTCGCTACAAACTTTTTTTTCAACTTTTTTATTTTAATGCGATTTCTGGTCTCCCAATGGACAAAAGGGCTTGAACCCATAGATTTTTTAAAAGTGCTCGTCAACACCTACAATTTGGTTCCAACTTTTCTAGAATTGGTCCAGTGGTTCAAATGTTATACGCAGTTAAAGGAGCGAAAAAAAGCGAAAATTTTGCATTTTTAGAACCCCATTTTTCAAGTTCGGACATTTCCGAGTCCCGGACGAATTTGGGACCATGACCAATGTTATTTTTTCGTCAAAATACTATAAATGCCGTTCGAATCACCCAAATCGGTCCGTTAGTTTCGGAGATATGAAAATTTTTGAAAACTCGAGCGATTTTAAGTTTTTCATATCGTTTTTATCGCTACAAACTTTTTTTTCAAATTTTTTCTTTGAACGCGATTTCTGCTCTTCCCATGGCCAAAAAGGCATGAACCCATAGAATTTTGTAAAGTGCTCAACAAGACCTACAATTTGGTTCCAACTTTAGTTTGATTGGTGCAATTGTTTAAAAGTTATACGCAGTTAAATGAGCGAAAAAAAGCGAAAATTTTGCATTTTTAGGACCCCATTTTTCAGGCTCGGGTGTTTCTGGGTCCCGGACGAATTCAGGACTATGACCAATGTTATTTTTTCGTCAAAATACTATAAATGCCGTTTGAATCATCCAAATCGGTCCAGTAGTTTCGGAGATATGAAAATTTTTGAAAACTCGAGCGATTTTAAGAATTTTATATCGCTTTTTTCGCTACCAACTTTTGTTTCAATTTTTTTCTTCGAATGCGATTTCTGCTCTCCCAATTGCCAACAGGGCATGAACCCATAGTTTTTTGGAAAGTGCTCATCAAGATCTACAATTTGGTTCTAACTTTAGTTTAATTGGTACAACCGTTTTAAAGATACACGCAGTTAAAAGAACGGAAAAAAGCGAAAATTTTGCATGTTTAGGACCCCATATTTTAAGTTCAGTTTAAGTTCAGTTCAATAACTAATGTTAATAAAGGGGAAATAGATTTAAAACTTTAATCAATGCAATTAATCACTTCACAAACTACAATCGAACAACTGCAATACTTTAGACTTGAACACATTTACGAATTTATTAATCACTTCAATTTACTCCTTCCTCTTCTGCATTTGATTACACTTGCAGCAAACTTGCATTCAATCCCATTGCAATTTAAATCACACTGACTCTGATTTCATTGTCACTTTCTCATCCACCCCCTCATTCAACCGCCCCTCATCACTAGTAATATTATTAACTTTCATCCAGTGTGCTTCTTTGACTAATTCATTGAATAATCCGTGAGCAACTGACTCGCTCGTTGTCGAACGAACCGAATATCCTGGGGGCGGCATGATGTGTGCATGTCTCCAAACACATGCAATGAGAGTGGGGGCGGTATATATCATAATATACGCGCGATAAATCACAGTTTAGCTGCAGCTCAGCCGGTCGGCTAAGAAGTGAGATGTAAACAAGCTTCACAGTTCTGGGCGCACATAACTTTGGCGTTCGTTTTCGGAGGCGACGACGACGACGATGGCGGCGGCGGAGGCGGCAAAGTTGAGACAATGCGCGGGGTGTTTGTCTATGGAAATTGCGGCAGCGCGTGAAAGAGATTTATGCTTTGCGCCGAGATTATTGTATGTCAACACTTTGTTCCCTTGATTTCCTTATTACGCATTACATAATGCCTGCAGGATGTTGGATGTGAACGGGATGGGCTTTGTGCGCGCGCGTGGCTCAAGATGGAGGCGACTTTTTTTGTGTTTGTCTTCTTCAGGTAAACGGTTGCTTTTGTCGAGTAAGGTTACATGATTTAAGATTTCGTTTGTGCTTTTGAACTCGAAGAAGAAGAAGTTTCTTATGAGTTGGTCTTTATTGACTCGAAGAGTTGGCTTTTGATCCACAAAATTTTGGCAAGGATTATTTTATAATCCTTGAAGATTTAGGACGTTAATTAATTGCTCGTTTAAATGATCTTATGGAATTCTAGAAAAAAGGCATTTTTGATTTCAAATATTCAAAAACTCATTTGATCCCAATTAAAATGACAGAAAGAAAAAAAAAATAATCTAAGATGAAAGGAAAATGCCAAAAGGCAAAATTTGAAATTGAAACCGAAATTTGATCTTCATACCTAAAAGACCAAAAATTATCTATAAAATAACCAAATATTGACCAACATTGATCGATGTTATTTATCAAGGGTATTTAACCATAAAACCCCCACTCTTCTCTTCGCCACACAATTCGTTAGCCAATTTGCTTACACAGTGCGAATTTTTGTTGTGCGTATCCGCCACATTTACCTCGTGCAAATACTCCACATGCGGTTAATCAAATCTATTTGAATATCAATCAATCCCCAGCGGTGTCATACATTCGGGAGCGAATAACCACACAACCGATGATTACCACCCCCGTCATGCACTGCATCTGCCACCCCCGACCACCCCCCCATATCCACCGCCATATCAGTCGCCACCCAACCACAACACTACACAAACGGTGGCTGCGGTGGCGGCAGATCGTTTGAATTCCCCAGAGTGCGGTTGGTTATGCGTGCGCTATAAATATGAAGAGTCGTGAATTTTAAATTAAATTCCCCGCCGTTTTCGGCCGCCTCCGGTTGGCGGTGGTGTGTATCATTCAAACGGACGCTTCGAGCATAACTAATCAGATGTGTGCCACCGCCCCCGCAAGGTGCGAATGCGAAAAAGGAAGGTGTTTCGTATTGTTTCCGCTCGGAGGCGGCTATCATTGTAATGATGATGGAGCGACGTGACGTGAACACTTGAAGATGGGTCGGTCGCTTTTATTCGTAATCAAAGAGCGGTCGCTTTCCGCTTTCTGGAGCGGGGGTGGTGGTGGCATTGGCGCTAAAAGCGAAAGTGATGGAAGAAATGGAAGCCGCCGCCGACGACGACGACGACGTCGACGACGAGGACGACTTCCAAGTCGATTAGATCTAACAAGCATCATTAATCATTCACATTTCGGACGCCGCTTTCATCTTTTGTGCGTCTACGGTTATGGATATCATTTTAATTTTATTAAGTGCCACAAAAGTTGCCTGCTTTGATGGGGGGGAATTAATTGGAATTAATTTTCGTTGTGAGGGAAATTAATTTTGTGATTTTTATTCATGGATTTTTTGACAAGTTCAGTCAACTAATTTTTTTTCGTTCTTTTGAATTGATATTAAATTTTCCGAATTTTCGAGATATTAAAGAATATTCTGAAAAAAATATTATATCAGTTATGGTTAAAAAATCAGTATTTCAAACTTTCCAAAGAAAAAATTTTAAATTTTATAAATTATATTTTTATTTATAAAGTTTTCGTCAAGTAGAAAATTAAATTGAAAAAAAAAATAATCGAAAGTTTAGAAATTCAAGTAACTATAAATTTTATAGAAAATAATTTTGCACTAAGAAATAATAGAAAAAAGAAAAACTAATTTTAAATTTTTCAGTATGTTTTCAGTGCCATTAATTTTCCTTTATGATTTTTTTGACAAATTCAATGGACTATTATTTTTTGTATTGATATTAAATATTTAGAATTTTCGAGATATTTAAAGAATATTTTGAAAAACAAAATAAATTACCAGAGAAGGACAAAAAGATCAGTATTTCAAAATAGGTCTCCAAGAAATAATGAAAAAAAAAATGTAGTAAATATATTTTAGTTCAGAAAAAATTAATTCTCAGAGGATTAAATATGCAAAAAACAGAAAAATCAAAAGTTTGGAAGTTCTTTTTTTCCTAACGGTTAATGATAATTATATATCAATTAATTTTGCAACAAATGGAAAATCAAATTTCAATAATTTAAACAACTTTTCAGTATCACAAAATTGAAATTAAGTTTGAAAAAATGAGTAATTTTCCATTTTTTTCTGATTTTCTTTAACAGCTTTAAACAATTACTTATTATTGTTTGGGGTTTCTTTTGGAATTTTTGTTTCTTCCCAGGAAAACTTGAAATTTTAGTCGAAAAATTTAAGAAATATAAATTGCAAATAAGCATAAAAAAATGGAAGTTAAAGGATAAAAAAATTAATTTTATAACTATAATTTTTAGAAAAATTATTAATTTACACATAGGAAAAAAGGATAAGAAAAATTTTGGTAATTTGAATCATTTTGCAGACCAAAATTTAATTACTGCAGATATTTAACGAAACGACTGAAATAGTGCAATTGAATGCTCAAAATGTTAATAAACAAAATGGACCAATCTCATAAACGTCCGATAATAATTACCTAGCTTTATTGCAACTATAATAATTTTAATAGCTAATATTAAATACTACAAATTAAACAAACAATTTCATCTATAATCGAGCATATTTCCGTAATTACTATAATTCGTTCGGTATTCAATTAACAAATTGTCTATAAGCTGAATATTATTAGTAGGATGTTTCAATATTAGGTAACCAAATTTGATCAATTAATTTTCCCATGATATTATCAAATGTAAACAATAATATCCATATCCATTTATGATAATATCCATAGTTCACACATTTGAGAGATTTTATTGTTAATATTAACGGTTATTCATTCAAAAAATTATCCATGCTCATAATTTTTTTTCGATTCTGTTGGGATTAAAAATAATTCCTCAAAAAAATTAAAGGAATTTTTTATTCATTATTCTTTCAATAAGAGAAATGATTAGAGATTAAAATTATTGAGATTAAAAATAATTGCTTGAAAATTTTCAAGGAATAATCTTTTCATTGGAAATGTGCAAATAATGGATTCTAATTAAGCGTGCACTTTTAATTATTCCTTAATTATTTCTCCCCTCGTTGAAAACCGCGAACTGCATCCGTCAGTTGTGGCTGATGGTCGTTGGGGGCGGCGGCTTACTTACTGACTTAAATCGTATGGCAGTGATTGTTGCATTGGAAATTGTTTTCCTGCGAACTCCAACGCGGGTGGCGTCGTCGTGGGTGGTGTTGTGGGTGGTGTCGTAGGTGGCTTTTGGGGGGGGGCGGCGACGACAGCCAGCCTAATACTGTTTTGCGCAGTGCAGCAACCGAACGAAACAATCTTGAATAAATGAGCGATTGTGGCGGACGCAGACGTACACTAGATACACATACAAGGTTTAAGTTTTGGGGGGCGGCGGCGGCGGCTGCGATGGCGGCTGAAATCTGCACGAAACGCCTGCGGATGAGTGAAGATTTACGAAATAGGTCGCGGATGAAAATCGGATTAGTGCGAGCGCGGGCCGCCCCTAACGTGGTGTCACAATGTGACGTCAACGGGGGGCGGCGGCGGTGAAAAACGGGCGAAAAACGAAGCGTCGCGGAACGGGAAACAGGAAGAAGGCGGCAGACGGAGCGGATACGGGCAGGATGAACTCGGAGGCGGCGGTGGTGGTGGCGGCGCGCGTACTATTAATATTTCATTTATTAATGTTTTTACGGCGCGATGCAAGAGTGCAGAATTCAATCGTGGCGAGGAAAAGCGAGTGCCGAATGAATTGCTGCAAGGGCGCGAAGAGTGGATCGAAATTAAAATGGAAATTTGCAATTAAAATGCTCGAAAAACGCGATGGGGAGAAAAGTAAATTAACGGTTTATTCCAGAGTTTGGGTTCTGTCAAACGATTTTCTAGTTAATTGTCAGTATATTAAGCTTTTGCAATTAAAGAAAATATTTTCATCTCGAAAAAAAAAGGACAAGTAACAATCTTAGTTAATTAATTGATTAATTGATGGAAATTTAATTTTGATAATGGAAATTTTGGAAAATTCGCAAATTGAATCTGGAAATTATTAGTTTTGATATGTTCAGTAACATTTTGAATATGTTGATTAAAATTTCTTTTCACAGGTGTGAAAATTAGTTAATTCACTAATATTCATGAATGAATTCATTTTCAAGGACTGAAAAAATGTGAAAATTTTCCTTTTTTGCAAATCAAAAATTCTATCAATCAAATTTACAGAAACAATAATTTAATTTATCCTGTTTCGTTGATGAAGATAACAAATTTTTCTTTGCATAAATCTTAATTTTTCAGTGATTTTTCATAGTGAATTCAATTTTGTTTATTTTGAAAATTTAGATTTTTCTTGCTTGGAAAATTGTTCAGGAAAATGATTCTAACAGGTGTCAATGCCAGTTAATTAATTTCTATTTCTGCAGATTTTAATTTGATAAAGATGATTCTAAAATTGAAAATAAGTTTGATTAGCAACAATTTAGTAATTAGTTTTTAGTTTGCTATAGGTGCATCTAGGAAAATACAATTTAGTATTCTAACCACATCTGATACAGTCAAAATCAAATAATTTTCACTACATGCCCAACTTTGTATCAGAAAGTTTGGCCTGATTTGTATAAACCTACCCGGAATTAATTAACTAGACCTCAAGCAGCAAAAACTTACTCTTGGTTCATGTCCAATTAAGCTATTAATTCAGGACCTTAGTGTTTAAGTTATCCTTTTATCAGATTAGATGGTTTCTAACCCTTAAGGTTTATATTAAATTAATTGTTTGATCCAATCGAAATTTCAAGTCCATAACACTTTTTATTTTATCAGTTGATTATTTAGTAGTTAAAATTATTGTTCAATTTTTCAATTTTCCAATCAATATTTGAGATATTCAAATTTTTCCAGCAGAAAATAATTCACATTAACATTTTCTTAATTTATTTTTGTCCTTTATTATTATATTTTTTTCAATTAATTACTTAGATATGAAAAAGGTCTTAATAAGACAGGATATAAACTTACAAATTAAGAAATTTTTGCACTTTCTTATTTCATTTTCTTAATTAATATTTAAGATCTTCAAATTTTTCTGAAAGAAATTGATTTACAATAACAAAAAAGATAAAAGCTTAGAACGTTTAAATTTTTGTTATCTTCTATTATTTTATTTTTCTAATTATTTACATACCAAAATTCTAATATTTTAATCATGCAAAAAACAATTTACCATGAATAATTTTTTCCAAAATTTGTAACTTCAAGACAACAAATGTCGACCAATTCAATATGGTTCATTGCGAAAAACATCAACCAAAAACTAATCAGATTTGCAACAGTAATTAGAATTACTCGGCCTCCAGATGCAATTACAATTGCGAATGCTTATTGAATCTGCGGTTAGCATATTGTAATACGAATCGCCGCCTTCGCTCAATCCCCCGACAACTGTATTACTGTCAGCAATATTGCCTCCATCAGTCTACCATTCGATCGAATCGATCGAAATCGATGGCGGCGGTGGTGCTGGCGGTGGCGATGGTGGAGGCGGCAGTAACCATATTGACATATCGGTATTTGGCCATATATGTGTGGCCAGCATGCACGCTTATTATCGCCATCAACTTGACGAACCAATTACATGCTCGTGCTCGGGGGCGGCAAACGGAAGCACCGCACGAACGAACGAACGACCGAACGAACTATTATTGCATATTTGCGATTGGTGTTGCGCACGAACCGGGGCAAACATTTGCAATAAGCCATCGTCGTCATTGAGTATTTATTCATCGAGCAGCAGCAGCATGCTTTGGGTGGATGCGTTCTGGAAATCAGCGCCACTCGATGGAACTGTGTGTTTTTTTTTTGTTCCACATTCTTCTTCTGTTTCCGGTCGTGCGAGCGGAAATCGCAATCATAGAATGGGAAGTACATGTTTCTTGACGTACCATATTCGCCATTCGCGATTCGCTATTTTTGCTTTGTTTTCTGTATTGAGCATTGGGGGAAATTATTTTTCAAATTCACTAGTGAATGGGAGTTTTGTGACGTTTCATTCAGGTCAGTTTTAATCAACTTTAATTGAATTCAAACTTTTTTTTTATATATTTTCTTTTCAATAAGAAATTAATTTCTTAAATATTTCTACATTTTCTAATTACCGAAATTGCAAATATGCCAAAATATGAATTTACATGTTTCTAAATTTCAATATTTTTTGCATTTAATATTTCTTGATTAATTATCCTTTGAAAAATCTCCAATTGAAACTTATTATTTATATTTTTTTGAAATTAAATTTCATAAATAGTTTCACATTTTATACAACTTTATCTATTCTAGACATCAGATTTCAAAACAGAATTTCATAAATTATAACTTTTTGGCATCAAATATTTCCCAGGATAATTTTCTATTCCCAAAATTTCTGATTAATTTTTCCCTTGAAAATTAATTTTCTAGGCATTAATTCTGTCGTTTCTTCTGACAAAACATTTTTTATAACTATCATATAAAATTTTCTTTCGGACATGAATCTCTACATCTTCGAATATACGATCTTTTCGTACATTATCCTAAGAAAAGGCCCTCAGCTGTTTGTCCATTTAATAAACAGCCTGCATTAGGAGACAACGACGTACACGTAATTAAATTTCCCAAGAGATGATGCTCCTCATCTCATCATCACATGGCACGTACACCTAGCGCCCATTTCATTCTGGGGCCGAATTCGAAGGAATCTAAACTTAGACACACTGCGTTAATATTCAAAGACTTGATGATGATGATGGCGAAAATGTTCGTCTCGTATGAAAGCACTCCTAGAATTAATAAACAATAAAGAGACAAAATGACTCTCAGAACGTGCAGTATCTTTGTAATATATTCATTGAATCCAATACACAGATATATTGATAAAAAAGTAATCAAAAATTGGAAAAATGAGATAAATATTAAGGTATTTTCACTCAGTAGTGAAATAAACTATGTACTTCACTTTTATGGATGATTAATATTCAATTTCAGCAATACAGTGAAAAATAGAAATTACATTTTTCGAAAAAAAAAAAGGTGCTTGAAAATTTTGTATTTGGAATCAGCGAAATTTTGGAATTATCCTTAGAAGAAGTATTCTTTGATCATTTTCAAATTGAAATATGAGCACATATAATTGTAATGCAAACCGTCTGCAAAATGTAATTGCGCACGAATTAAGCAATTAGCGCCGAAGCGTCAAACTGCAAAGCAATAATTCCTGTAATTTAATTAAATTTACTTCCGGATTATTAATCATGAAGCCGGCGAATCATCATATCCACCCTTACTCCACTTTGTAAATGNGATACATTTATACACTCCTCCCTCTTCGTGGAAATTTGCAAACTCCTGCCGCCATCATCGAGGATCCTGCAAGATGGCAGCGAATGCCAACGTTGATGTATGCATAAAGAGCGCCCCGGGGGCGGCAGGACTCGTAAAAGTCAGTTAATTTAACGACCCAGCCGAAAAGAGGATCACGAAAAGGACCAATTCGTTGGTTATTTCAATTAACGCGAGCGAGTTCATATACAAATTAGCGCTGCATTTGGCGAATTCTAATAATCTACCGCCACCATCGCTTACAGAAGAGTATCGAGTGGCAGAAGTCGTTTTGCTTTCATCTCGAATTAACAGCGTACAAGTTATTGCTGATTTAATTGAATTCTCTCGTTCAATTTCAATTTCAATTTTTCATTTCATCGATTGCTTCCGTTACCATTCAGAAAATTTAATATTTTTATGTTTATTTAATGTTACAAAAATATTAAATTATTTCTGAATCATGAGTGAAATAAAAGGTATTTTCACTCACTTATTAAATAAAAGATATTTTCACTCGCTAGTGAAATAAAATCAATTATTTTACGTGGGGCTAAAATTTTATTATTTTGAGGTATTTAAATATAGATCATTCTTTACAAATTCCTTAATTTTGATCTATTGGCATACATTAATGTGTTTTATAAGAAAATCATTTTGAAATTTCATTTTGATAAAGGAAAATTTGATAAGATAATAATGATATATTACCATAAAAATTAGAAAACAATTTGAACCATAAAATTTCCCTCATATTAATTTTGCAAAAAAATTAATTGCTAAATCTAAAATTCAAACAGTGAATTTCAAAGAAAATTTTAAATTTTATTTTCCATATTGTTCCAATATCAAATTGTAATTTATTGATATGATAGAAAACTTGTAATTTAATTTAATTACATCTCGTATCAATCACGAGGAAATCAAATTTATCAGAATGTAATTTTGCGGATTTCGCAATGAATTGAAACTTGAAACTGAAATTGCATTCCCCTGAGTACTTGGGAGCAAACGTTGCGCTAATAACGAGAAACTTGAAGTTGAAATAGAACTCGAATCAATAAGGGAATTGATTAAAGCTGAAATCAGTGAATGCTCTTTGATAATCTAATCCTGAGATTTAGTCAATTTGAGTTTTATCACTCAAATAAGATTTCCAACTTTATTTCATGTTTTTACGACAATTCATTATTTGGTTTGCAAATTTCCTCAAATTAGTTAAAAGTTATTTCAAACTTATTAGTTATCACTATTGGCAAGAAAAATTTCAAATTTTCTTGGGGCAAAAATTAAAATTTTGGAAAAATTTTTCATAAAATTCTATTTTATTTTAGCCAATTCTGTGAATTCTTTGACAATTTATTAGTGAGATTAGCAAACTCAATTTTATTAGTTAAAAATTACTTTCAAGTTGATTATTTTTGAAAATGTCCAACCAGAAAATTTGTTGATGAGTTATTTGCAAGTATAAGAAAATTTAAATGTTTTTTGAACAAATGAATTGAAATTGAATATCTTAATTATTTTTTTATAATTAAATTCAATTCAATTTTTATTTTATTTCTGTGAAATATTTGATAATTTATTTCTGAGATTTGCACACTGAATATTATTAGTTGAAAGTTTTGAATCAGGAGATTTGCGAATTATTTCCAAGCTTGCGAAAAAAATTTTCTTTGGAAAAATAATTTGTAGATAAATGAAATAAGTAAAAATAATTATATTTTAAAAGTAGATAGAGCATTCTGAAAATTTAAGAAATTAATTAAATTAAATTCTAAAATATTTTAATCATGAACAATTTTGATTTCTTCAATTAAGTTCTTATCATTTAACTTCTTGATTGAGATAAGCCCCAAAATTTCGCAAAGCTTCATAGTGCAATTTCATTTTGCAAAACTTGCAGCTATTTAACGAAAACGTGACCACAAACTTGAAGAAATAAATTAACATTTTCTCCACATATGAAACTTTCCCAGAGAAATTGAACAAATTTGTCGCATCCAATTCCCCACCGAAAATGACATAAAATAACAGACATTAGATTCCTTTCGCATCGCCCATTCTGGAATCCGTTTATCATCTCGTAATTTCGCGCATTTCACTCGCGCATAAATCCAAATCCAAATTCGAAATTCAAATTCAAATTGCCGAGATTTGAGCGCACTTCTTGGCGACGATTAGTTTTAATATTATGCATACAGTTTCCCAACTGTGAACATCCTCGCGCACGATGTGTCCATTCCGGATGGATATTATTCAAATAGTCCTTCACCACCACCGCCCCCACACTCGTGGCTTTCCTCAATGCCATCCGCCCGCAAGGACTCACATCTCGAAACTATGAAACTATGTGCAGTTAGATAAGAAGTGCAGATTCCGCAAGAGCAACGTTCGCTTCCGGGCGCGCATTGCTCGGATGGCGGCTAACGAAGGCAAATTCGGATGCGTTCAGGTGTATGCACATTCATTCCAGACTCCGCTCCTGGAAGTGATTCCTCGGGGATGGGAATGCGGGGGGGTGGGTGGGGATGTGTTTACATGGCAGCGACATGAAATGGTTCACTTGGTGCTTGTAATATTCCTCCTTGGAGTGCATAAGTTGTTGTTTCATCGCGCGAACAACAAGTTTAAAAATAACTTTGCATGTTTTCTTCGCGTTGTGAGGGCGGATCCTAGAAAATGAACTGCTGGAATTGACTGGATGGGGATTATTAATAGAAAATATCAGGAATTCTTCACTTTAATTTAGTAATATCGAATATTCAATTATTTTCTGAAAATCAGTATATTTTTCACAAAGAAAGGTCATAATATTGATGATATTGTAAGGTCAGTTCATTAAATAAAATAATTTATTATTTCGGGAAATTCCAGGAAAATATTTCAGTTAAATTAACTTTATGAAATTATTTCATTTTATTATCCTTGACATTTTATTTATTTTTTTAAATTTTCCGGTTTGATAATTTCATAATTTCGCATGAGAAAAATATTAATAGTTAATTGTCTTTTTAAAAAATATTATGCTAAAAATATTTTTAAAACTTACTGAAAAAAATCAATCAATTTGATAAAAATTTAAGTATAAATATTTTAACTATTTTTACATAACATAAAATTTTATTATTATATTATTATTTTGGTATATTATTACGATCATATCATGAACAATTATTACTAATTGAGACTTATTACAAAACAAGCAATAATTCAACCAATCGAACAGGAAATAACATTCATGTAGTCTACCTTTCTCGCTAACACTAATTTATTGCCAAAAATATTCCGCGAATTCTCTTTGTTGATTCAGTTGATTCAAACCATTGCAATTGCAGATGATGTAAATATTACATAATTGAAGTTAAAAATTTAGTTTTAATTACTGGCTTTTTAATTAAACACTTTAATTGATTAATTAAAATTCAGATCTGATGATTTATCAGGTAAACTTTACACGTTTAATGAAATATTTTTTACAGATCATCAATTTATTTATTTTCAGTACATTTCTATATTGGGAAAATTCGTAGAGGAATATTCGTAATGAAATTATTTGGTCATAAAATTTTTCATGCTAGGAAAACTCGTACTTAAAATTTGCCTTTTCACTAGATTCAGCAAAAATCAAACTTGAAAGTTGCAGAAAATAAGCAAACATTTCTGCAAACATTTGTTCGCTGTTACTTAATTGATTAATTGGGAGTTTAAAGATTTTGCAATTCTTCAGAAAATTTCTAGAAGAAAAACTGATTGAAAGTTTGCTATAGTTTCAAATGAATTGCAAATTGAAGTCTGAAATTTGCATAACATTTTAGGATCTTTGATCTTTTTAATGTCATTGCGTGATTCTGAATATTTTTTTTACTGCAACAATTGGAAAAATTCTTAGAGAGGAGAAAATTATTTTGTAGATACTAAAATTCTAGAAAAACTTCAAAGTTGCAGAAAATAAGCAAATATTTTTAAAATTTATTTGCAATCAGTTAATCGATTAATTATTAGTCTAGAGATTCTGCAAATACTTCAAAAATGTTTTTGAATGTTTCGTATTAGTCCTGATTTTTAAAAGGACTGAGAAATTAACTGAAAATTTGCAATATTTAAATTAATTCCAAATAGGAATCTGGAATCTATTGCAAATTGCGAATTTAGAAATCTGTATCCTTTAATTTAATTTTGAGGTGTGACAATTTTTGTAGTATTTTTCAATTTTGCAATAGTATTGCCAAAAATGACTAAAAGTATGATTCTCTTCAGATGCTATAGAGAATTATTTTTCTTCAGATATATTTTTAACATTAATTCATTCGTTATTCAATTATTAGTAATAATTTTGGTTGGAATTCTTACATCACTGAAAAAAAACTTTCAAAACGAGACTACCTCATTTAAAAGAATATGAATATTAAATAATCCAGTAAACATTTGGTTTTGGTAACAACTCTCAAAGAAATTTAAAACCTTCTAGAACATTTCGAACAAACCTAACAAATTCGTTAATTTCTCAGTTGTTTTAAGCACCCTTCTTAACCAGACCAACATATTTCTTCCAAACGACTATCATCTCATGTTGTAATTTCCTAACCTCTAGCATACACCAATAAACATCCTTAAAATACAACCTCCATATTGTAAATGCGCGCTTCCCGAAAACGTTCGTTCGCGTCGCTTGATAATTACTCGACTCACAACCGCGTACACCGAACTAAATACACATTAGCATCCAGATGTTAAGAGGAGTACCAACATCAACTCGTATACACCATGCCTGTTCCTCCTTCAGGAACACCGCCACCATCCCGAAATACGCTCGCGTTTCAATTAGGGAAAGTGGAAGTGCCGCCATATTGGAGCGAATTTTCACCCCTTGCATCCTTCTCATTTCGAAAATGTCTTGTATTCCCTAGTCGCCAGGATGGATGCGTCCTGGATGTGCACGTGCAGGCACGCATCTCGTATATCACGTGTGCCTTTTCCTGCTCCTTTGCTCATTTGGCGTTCCGCTTCCAAGATGGCCGCGATTGGTAGCACGCATGTTTCCATATTTGCACATCGTAATCGCAGAATTCCTGATGTATCCCTCCCCCACTCCCTTCTACTCGCGTTTCTCGTTTGGAAGTTGTTTACTGCTTGTTTGGACATTGTATACTGGTCGAATGGCGGCCGTATAAAAAGGATAATGTGGATGAGCTGCAAGGATAATGCAGTTAAGCTGTTGGTTATTAATATTCCGCGAGCGGATGGAAAAGTTTCGCGCGTTTGAACAAGTGGATTATAAAAGATGCGATTACAAAGAAAAAGTTTGCAAATATTCTTTGGGGAATGCGACGATGACGTAATTAGTTACCAAGGTGATTACTGCAATTTTTATTGGATTACTTATACTTAGTCCTTATCTAAGGAGATTTTTCAATTTTCTGAGTTTTTATTAAAATTTAGTTATCTTGGTTGCTATAGTTACATTCAATGCAAAAAATAACGGTTTGATAGTCCTGAATTTACAAATTCTTATGATTTTATGATGACGTCACTTGGTACCCAAATATTTACTGCAATTAAGGAAAATTCCCTGTTTTTTTTTCATAAAATTTAATTTATCCTTGTTGCTATGGTAACAATCGATAACAAGTGTTATAGAAATGATTTTAGTTCTAAATTCTCAAAATGATTTTCGTTTTTTTTTTCTGATTCAATAAGTAAACCGGAAGTAAAATCTGCCAAGCACAACGTTTTCTTACTTCAAATCCATTCGACTAATGAATTGACACTAAACTCCCGAATGAATCGAAAGCGCAATGAAAATCGCAGCGCTAATTGAACGATAAACATTTGTTCGTCTATTACCAAATGCATTGGAAACCATAGTCGTTCGTTTCGGTGGTGGGGGGTGGGAAGAAAAGGATATAGCATTCGGGATAACTGTATTAGAGTAATTGGGACATTATGTGTGTAACATTCGGAAAGGCATTCGGGAAAGCAAAGCAAGTTTTCCGCTTCATTTAACATAAAATGCGCGCCGATTGTTCGCACGCGCGCGCGCGCGCCAGTGCTGCCCCCTGTGCGATTTCCGCCGCCCATCCCCCACCCCCTCTCAATTTTGCACAGCATGCGCGAACCCTTGCGAATACGACACGCACATACATATTCATTCGGGCGTAAATATTCATGCTTGTTTTTCTGCATTTTCGCATTTTCCGCTCTGCCGTCTCCGACGTCCAGCTCGTCGTCCTTCCTTCCTTCCGACCCACTCCTCCCGGCTGCAATTAACATTTAGATTTTTTGTTCGTCCGTCCGTTCGTTCACTTCCGCGTTGCCAATTTGTTTTTGCGCACCCCTTTCGCCATCAATTCAATTAGCGATGATTAAATGGCAAATAATTTTGTTTGGATGCAAATGCGAATGGAGCATTTTGCCAATCAGCAATATTCTCATTTCCGAGAGTTTATTGTTATTATATTAATTAATGAAATGGATTGCTTTGATGCAATTTTATTCTTGGTTTTTGCAGTGCGAATTTTATTAGTTTGTTTTTTTACTAATTTGATTTCAAATTTATGCAAAACTATATTCATTATCCTTAGTATCAAAAACGAAATTTTTGAAATTAATATTTTTGAATCATTGGAATTCTATTATTTTTTTTTAATATTATAAAATAATCAAAGAAAAAGACAACAAGTTTTAAATCTAAAAATTAATTTTTGAGGTAAAATAGCGATTTTGAATTTTTGAAAATTCCTTGTAGAAAATGAACTACCCAAAGATTTTTTTGCATAAAAAAGTTCTATTTAAAATTTCGAGTATATCAAAAAAAATTGCGAATTTTATGAGTTTGTTTATTGTGGTTATTTACTAATTAGATTGCAAATAGATGCAAAACTAAATTCATTATCCTTAGCCTCCAAAAATGATTTTTTGAGATTAATATTTTCGAATCATCAAAATCCTAATATTTTTTTAAATATCAGGAAATATCCTCAAAGAAAATGGCAAGAAATTTTAAATCTAAAAAATTTTTTTGTAGAAAATGAAGTTCCCAAAAATTTTCTTGCATAAAAAACTTTTATTTAAAATTTCGAATATATAAAAAAAAATAGTCAAATTGGTTTATTCATTTCAATGATTTGTGCTGATAAACAATTTTTAGGAATTGGAAAAAAAATAATTTGTATTTAATGAAGCAAAAATCTAAATCAAGGAAACGTTTTTCTAAAATTAATTTTCATGAATTTTTTTAATGGGAAAAATATCTTTTTATGAGATTTTGGAAAAGATTTTAATTTTTTACTTGAATTTTGAAAGATAATTCTTTGAATGAAAAATACATTTCCATTCGTTAAATACAATAAAATAATTGATTTTTAACAAATTCAAGGAAAAAAATAAAGGAAACAAAAATCTAGGTCATTGTAACATATCCAAATCAAATAAGGACCCAATTTAGGACATCGAACCAATAGAAAGCACTAACACAATAAATATTATCATTTGTTCGAACACAAAAAGCATGTTTGCTCCGCTCATCAAAAAAGGCCATAATCCGGCATTCAATTTCCTTACACACTGCCCCAAAAAGGATACTTTCAATGGTTGATCCTGGCAAGTGTTCTAATCCGGTGAAAATTCGCATGTTTTCTTCTGCGAAACGAATTCAATCACGCTTGGTTTCTCCCTTAACGTCCATCCCACTTATTGCAATCCGTTATTCCCCCCGTTTCCACTTTATTCCTTCCCACACTCTGCTTGTTATTGATGTCGTCCTTGTTGGTCCTTTTCCGCGCAGAAAACTCGACGAAGAAAGCGAGGGAAATCGGCGGCAATATTTCTCCAGTTTGTCCACTTTAGTGCGCGAGATAATATATTTCTTATTGTTATTTTGGCTCGTCGCCAGCGCCGCCGCCGACCGACACACCATTATTATATATGAGCGGGGGCGGCGGCCGAAATTTAGGATGCGAACGTGCGACCCGAAATGTGCGTGCGCAAAAAATTTGCACACGAAACGAAAGCGAACATAAAAGTTCATAGATGCCACCCCAAAAACACCACCCCCGGACTCCACCATCAAACTCCACCACCATCCGCAGCACCGGAAGTAATTTTCCGCGTTGCTATATCATACAAGGTGTTTCCGCCGTTTTACGTAATGAAAAAATTAATCAAATCGTCGAAAATGTCCCGAGGTGTAATCGAATATTTCCCGCCCCCAATTTTATGAAATCGCGGTGTGGAATATTAAAAAAGTTGGCAAATTTTCCAACGCCATCTCTCGAGGGGCAACTCACACACTTTACCCTCCCCTCGGTGGTTGTTTTGATGCTGAGAGAGGTGGCAAAAAAAATCTGGATGACGTTTTCGTGTGGCAAAGATTGAAAAGATTGGACGCTTTTTACGCGCGCGTGTGTTCTGATTACACACGTTGAAAACTACGAAATTGAAACATTTCCCTGGTTGAGGGTGCTTTTCCTCCGCGTGTCCCGACGTCCCGACCATGCTTCCTGCAGGAGTGCGCGATGAGGGCGACAGATAGCGCCGCGAGTGTTTTTTGTCACTTTGACCCGTTTGAATACATTTCGCAAATTGCGGAAAACAAAATTAAATTATGATTCAGTGCACGTTCGTGCATGCACGTTCACCCATCTCATTTCGTTTTCCTCCGCATGCAATTAGATTTTTTCCCCGGTGCAAATATGTTCATTTACTCGTTTATCCTTGTTGCCTGGAATTGCGATGCTTGATTAGCATTTTGGTCCTTTTAATTGTTCTTGTTTCCATTCGTAATATCCGGCTGGCAACTTGTATTTAACAGGGTTTTCCACTCTATCATAAATATTACTTGTAGGCTGGGAAATTACCTATCGATTGATATGTAAATATCCTGATGGAATTTATATCATGAGGAAAAAAAAATAGAAAAAAGTCAGGTTTTATGAAACAACACATTTTCAACTTTTAATGAAGCTTTAGTTGGATTAAAATTTGATTTTAATTAATTTTTAATATTATATGTACTATTTTTAATGGTATTTTGGTAAATAATTATTTTGAAATATTTTTCCAACAAAGAACTTTCTTGGAACGATTTTTTTATAGTCTCACGTGCATTTTTTGGTCCTTAGTTACCATACATTAAAATCCCATAAGAGCCGCCATATTGTTTCTTGGCGTCCCTAGCAACGAAGTTCTCAGAGCTAAATTTCAACCTAAATTTTCAAACTTTTCATGAATTTCTAAAAAAAAATTCATTCTAGCAGAACCTGAAGAATAAAACTTTATTAATCGCGTATCGCATTAAAAAGCAATACGTCAACATGAAAAACGCGTTTAATCAAATTCGTGTAGCCATTAATTAACCATCATTAATCATGTTGTACATTTTTTTGGTTTGTACATGTCGAAAACTTTGGTTATATTTCAAATCCCTCTCCCATTTCCTCCTCCTCTTCGTCCTTGATACTTCTTGCGCACAATTTTTCACCTCCCATCTTTTTCCGACACAATTCTCATGTTATTTTGTTGTCTCTTGTTGCAGATTTCTCAGCGTGAAGAAATGGCTGCTGCGTAAAAAGCACCAGATCGAGCTGGCTCGCAAACGCGGCTGGAAAGGCTACTGGGTGTGCCTGAAGGGCACCACGCTGCTCTTCTATCCCTGCGACTCCCGCGAGGGCCGCTCCGTGGAGGCCGCCCCCAAGCATCTCATCATCGTCGACGGCGCCATCATGCAGCCGATCCCCGAGCATCCGAAGCGCGAGTACATCTTCTGCCTGAGCACCGCGTTCGGCGATGCCTATCTCTTCCAGGCGCCGTGTCAGGTGAGTGACGAATTTATTGCCCTTACTTTGTCCCGTGACGTCACGACGTCACAGGACTAGCGGAGTCCCTTCTATCCTGGTTTTCGTATACGGAAGGAATTAGCGTGTTCGATAGGAGAGCGATTAACTCGCGACATTAATTTTACACTCCTTGACATCGACATGCATCGATGACGTCACTTCCGCGCAGCGTTTATTATCCTGTATGTGGAGCGTGCGCATTAAGGACGAGATGCGCGGTTTGTTTGTTCGATTTTGCATTGTGCGCGCATAATGAATTATCGCTGCTTGTCGAGTTTCATAGTTTTTGCGTGTATGCTGAATTTATGATGCAAATATTTGATGTCATCCTGGGACATAAACGCGTTTTATGAAGGATAACCGCG
>JARJDZ010010759.1:0-12604 GCA_030264555.1 Aleochara sp. GC000083
GTACATCTCTGGTGTCAACTGAAGGTCTCTGTAGATGTGCCTTCCGTCGTACTGACCTGGTGATAGGGAGGCAGGCTTCGGAGGAGGTGCCGGCTTCAAACGGTCACGTTCTGCATTTTGGGTGCACCCAAAATTGGGTCCAGGTTAATCAACATGTTCAATTTGCTCATTTTTGAGTAGTCTGATCCACAGACCAATATAAACAGTCTGGACATCTTTAGCTGTTACCATTGATGGGACCCAAAATGGTCAACCCATTTTTGAAGACCCCTTTTCAACCTTCCACAAGGCTTTATTATTTGGATTTCTAAACTTTGTTAGATTCTGTGATTGCCACGTCAGCAGCAACCAATAAGAGAGTGGTAACTTTAGTTAGAGATGTCCATACTGAAGATATGAATATTTCTGTAGCTGGATCATAGAGATACAGAGAAAAGGCAAGAATGGTGGTTGTCGAACACATAACATAAGAGAGAACTCCGAGTGAGCTGATGAGCTCCTCGGGGAAGAAAGTGGCAAAGAAGAGAGGACTGAAACTGATCCAAAACGAATGAATCGTAAAGGCTTACCCTGCGAGGAGGTCCGAGGAAGTGTTGAAGACTTAATGGCAGGCTTGGTAGGTTTAGTATCCGCTACAGAAAGCAACCGTTTAGAATCAAAAAACCGTTTTCGTTTTGTTAGTGGTCCGAAGTAGGGCAAATGCAAAGTGAAGAAGGACGAATTTAACAACATGCGGCTGGCTTCTTGCAAGCAGCGCCTTTATTCGTTCAAATCATTGCCATCTACACAAAGAAATAAAGGGCCAGCAAACAGGAAACATCAAAAACAAAAAAACAAAAATCGTTATCCAAGAAGATCTTACCTTAGAAGTTACTACTACAGCACATTTTACTTAGACTTCAAAGAAACTTCACCTAGAAGTTTCTCAGAAATTTAAGCCTACCAATGTTCATACAACTTTAATGCAACTAAAACTAAGTCTTAAGTCAAATCAAAACAAGTCACATGACAAAAGTTAAATGAGACAATCTTCAAGGAGGTTGTTAGTAAAAATAATCCATGCACCTGAAATTGTTAACAAAATATAATACATTCAATATACAAGACAATCAAATAAACTTTCTGAAAGTTAAACTACTGACATTGCATTTTATTCTTGGATATAAATTAAAGGTCGGTTTTTGATCTTTTTTAAGGGAAGGTTCCAAGAGGGAAATGCAATGTTTTTGGCATGGAGCAATAAAAATTATAATAAATTCCTACGTACATTCTCTCTGTTTGTTTGAAGCAGTTATTTGTTAACTAAAGAAACGCTGAGCCAGAACCGAGCTGTTTTGTTACTCATCTAGTTTTTAGATACTTTTGGGACATCTTTAACTGTGACCAAAGAAGGGATACATGAAGGTATCATCATTAAATCCATGTTTACTAGTAAATTTACAATTCTTAAATTGTAACAAGAAAAAATAAGAGTCTTTGATTGCCACGTCAGCAGCAACCAATAAGAAACTAGTAACCCATCAATGGTAACAGTTAGAGATATCCATTCTGAAGGTTGAAATGCGTTCGAGAAACAAAACAAAAATTGGCATGCGGTCGACCATCCTATCGAAAGGGTCGGGGCGAGACAAAAAATGATGGCGGACGAAGTCAGAATCTGAAGGAATCTTGGCGAAATTTACCTGTATGCTGTGGACTGTGCTGCTTGGGTGAATTCATATCCGGTGGTTCGTCGCTGAAGGACACCGACTTTTCAAAGGAGACCGATTTGTCTGGAACACCAAAAGCATCTTCAGTTAGTCCCATTTGCCTGAAACGATCTCAGAAATAGATGGGAGCGAAAGAAATAATTAATCAATGATGGATGACATGCCCTTGGAGTGTCCTTTTGTTCGGGGCGTCCTCTGAAAGATGAGGACCACTCGTACAGCTCTAATCAGACATGCAGAACGTCCAGAACATGTTGATAGATATCGAGATCACGAGCAAGAACAACATCGAGTCTGGAGAAGCAGGAAGAGTATACAACAGCAATAGGGGATGACTTTGGACCAAGTCCTTTTGGTTGTTTCTTCCTGGGGGAGTTTTGTTTTTGATTTCAAGTCATGCCAAGAAGGGAGGGATTCGAAGACCATTTTTGCAAGGGTTTGAGACATTTGGCATGCGAATATTTACTATTTAGGCAATTGTAAACGAAATGCGACAACTTACGACATCCGCTTTTACCCAATTTGGGCGGTTTTGTCTCTGAACGCACGTAGGTGTCATCTGCCAACATATACATTAAGATTATGTGTAATAATTTGTTGCGTAATTGTCCTTTTTTGCCAATTCAGAAGAGCAAGAAAACAGATGAGGAAATTGAAGGCTAAACTTAAAAATTTCTGTTATTTTTTTGGTTACCGAGAGGATTTGCATTCTGTTGTTTCTAGTTGTGTACGAAATGTTCCAAAACTTATCAATTAATCCCCAAATTCAGACTCTTGTTACTTGAACATAGTTTAACAATGAATACAATTCAATTTCCCATTAGAAATCTACATTCATTGTTCAAACTATTGTCAAATCATTGATAAGACCTTCTGGGACCTTTGAACATGGTGAAATTGTCATCGAAAATATGGTTCTGATAAATTTTGGAACACCTTCTAGCAACCCAACTATCAGCTATCTAAACATGCACCTTGGAAATGATAAAATAGCAAAATTTCAAAATTTGATCGATCTGAGCTAATTGAACGCATAAAAACTGATTGTTAACTGTGTGATGGTCAGCGACCTTCGGGGGCGGTCAAGTGATGGGGATGGTCTTCACATTTGGGGGCATCTGTTACAAACCTGCTGCTGGCAGCACCGAACCGGTAGCAAAGTTCATATTCATGTCATACTCATACGCATCTCCTGCTAATTAGACACAAAGTAGATTGTTGATGCAGAAGCACACGCACACATACATAGATATAGATGGGGGCAGCAGGGGGTTATGCGAAAAAGGGGGCTATGTTCAAAAATATCGGGTTGATCAACCCGAACCGAGCAATCATCATCATCATACACGAGCAAACCAAAAAGCAATATGAAATGGAACCTTAATCAACTAATTCATTTATGCTAGTGGTGTATAAATTTGAATTTGTAGAGGGCACTCTGCGTTGATACATGCACACAGGAAGCCATCTTTGATTTCTAACAGAATAAGGATAACGCATTTTTTGATGGTTACCAAAAAGTTTGAAAGCAAAAAGAAAATTGTTACCGAATAAATTTAGTTTGGAGACTAATACCATGCATGATGTAACAAATGATGTCAGTGGCTGATAATTGAAAATTCTGAAGTTGATAATTTGCAAGCGCCAACGAGTTCTACACTGTTCAAAAGACTCTAAATGTTAATTAACACGCTAAAACTTGCATCAAAATACGTTTCGTTTTGAATGGTTGCAGTTTTGTTTTGTTCCAACTGCATTTTCATTGTAGTTTAGTGTTTGTATGTTGGTGCTTTCATTCGCAATCGGTGAGAAACGTAATGAAGCAGAAAAGATGCGAAATGCTATGGTAAATTAGCATGGGACCAAAATGGGACTTGAGGAAACTCACCCCGATAAGAGTCCCGACCTGTAGAGGGTACTTGAAGGGTTGCTGGGGTTTGGGTGAGGGCCTTTTGAACCAATCCAGTAAGGTTGGCCAATTGTCGCTCCATGTTTTCAACACGAATCCTGCAAAACTCATTATTTAGCTAACTCATGTGGGTTGAGATTATGGACGATAGAATGGACAAAAAAAGTTGCCATCCAGAAATATGACATCCATTTTGGTGGTATATAAATGGCGCAAAATCAGTGAGAAAGAAACGTGGAAGACTTCTTCGTGTTACCTCGTTGCATCGTAAGGAGGTGCAGCAGGCGTGGAAAATTGTGTTCTAGGTGCAGGCCGTGGTCCTCCAGGTGGTGCCATTTTGACACCGTACAACGAGTACTGGTCGTCAATCAGTTCGGTGTCACTTTATGCAAGAACAAACAATAACGTAACAAGTGGTAACACACAGAGTGATGAGTGAAGCAGAAGGAGATATCTTTGAAAACACCTTGGAGTTATGAATATGAGGTGATATTCAAACTGTCAAAGCCTTCGAAAAAGTTGATCAAAGAGATCAAAAAGATCAAAGATGCAGTTATTACCTGACTTCTTCGTCGATCACTGGAGTAATCGATCCGGATCTGGTGCCGTATTGGCTGTAGTAAGTCTCCTCGTATCTTGAACCTCTTTCCGGTGATGACATGTAACCATCTATAATGAAACCAGTAATATTGTTAACATGAAGTGGTCTGATGATGCCTCGATTTTGGCAGGCAGATTGTCACCATTGAGGTCTATTATTCAGTAGAGGGTCGATCGAGTGGGAAAGGTGATGGAAATTGGGTCAAAATGTCTGAACATTCAACGACAAACGTGATCAATGTGAGATGAAGAAATTGTGATTTAGAATTGATCGTTCAGAAAAGATCTACAAAGATGGGGTCTGTGTTTGGTGCTCTAATTTGGGTTGGGTGCAAATACAACGAGTACTTAGTGCTTAGAGTTGGTATTGATGATGGTCCAGTGGGATTGTTGGATACCATTCTTGCAAATGGTTTACAAGAACCATAAATTGAAATACTTTTGATTGTATCAACTTCCAATTGGATTCCTCATATTTTTGGGGTTCCAATCAATTTGGGCTATCGATTGGAATCTATATTCGTCATTTTACCAATTTGATTTCCCATGGTTCCAAATGGTTTCAGAAGATGTGGTACCAATTTGGGATGGAAGGAAGGTTTGATTTGGGACCGGATGCAATATTTGTTTGTTTCAGCAAATTGTGAACCGACCTGGTATGTTATAGAGGGAGTTGTTTGACCTTTGGGCAAATTGGGCAAATCGGTCTGGGCCGCGCGCCCCAGCACCATCGGCACCGGAACGACTTGCGCCACTAGAATATGCACGTTGCGGTTTTGGGGGTGCACCTTACAGACAAACAGAAAAACAAAAACAAATTTCGTTGGTAAACACAAGACCACACATGTCACAAGTCACAAAAATGTTGCCTTCCAGCAAAAAGGTGGACATCAGCAAACCCAAAAGGTCCAAGAAGCAGAAAGAAGGATTAAGTCCAGAAACAGAAATTTCGCAAACAACTCTACAATTCTAGCAAACAACATCAAATCATGCAAAATGATACAATCAAATAAATACAATCATGTATTAGTTGTTAGTATATTTTAGAGATCTACTAATAAAAATTACAATAAATGAATGCTAACAAAACCAAAAACCCATTAATCTAGAAACATTCATGGTTAGTCATATGGTGAAAAGAATGCCACTCTGAGAAAATTGAAATGCAAATAAAGAGCGAAAAGGTGTCGAGAACACAGGGATATTTAAATATGCAAATCGTATCGTCCATAATTTTGCTTCTCATTGCATCATTGCGGCCATATTTGCAAAGTGCCTGCCATCACTTTAAGGATGCGTCCTTTTGCATTGTTTTCCCCGTCGTGCGGACAATGCACATAATATGAATATATTTTCGCAGAGTGTCGAGCCATGGGAGCCATTTTAAATATCCTTGCATCCTAAGTAAAGTCATCATGCTGGCCAGCCTGTCGTCATGGTAACCAACCCCTTTCAGGACGATATCGGCCGGATGAATTATTTACCTGTTGGCAGCGTTTTCATGCGATCCTGTGGCAGATTTCCGGTGGCTGGGGAATATGCACGCAGAAGACCTGCACGTGGCAAGCTGGCGGTCGAACCGATATAGTATGGGGCACCTTTTGCACTTCCCTGCAAGAAAAATAAGCGTTGAGTTAGTGCTGCGAGTGTAAGTAGTAGGAATGTGCCGGTTCTAGCTCAATGCACGTCATCATTCTGCAGGGTGACACGTAATCATTGATCTAGAATCGGCATATTTTCACTCTTAATCTAAAACCGGCTTATTCTTACTATTAGAGTACTATTGATCCCCAAGAATGGATTTTTTTGATTTTTTTTTATTTCACCTATGATTTTAAACCATTTGGTATATTGCTATCAATGAAGCCAGTTGCTTGATAGATAAAACAATAAATTAACCAACAAATTATGGAAGTTTAACGAGAAGAAACTTCCAGCGAGATAAATGATGCGTCAAATTAATATCATAAGACTCGATGAAACTTTCATCGTCAACAATTTTTCCTAAATATCCTCCACTCCCAGATCTTCTCTCAGGAGTGCATTTACGCTCAATTGGCGTAATTTATATCCATGCAAAGAGCACATTCAGCAATAATGATAGTTTTATGATACACGCAAATTATGGACTCAAATTATCTGATAAAAAAAACTTTTACGGCGAATTACACCAAGAAATGTGCGCACCTTTCAAAGGCAATGATCCACATAAACTCACGAACTCGTAATTTGTCTAATTGATGAGCGAATAATTTTGTTTATTTACATCCTATTCCCACTGAAAGTTTGCGTGGAATTCGTTGTCACGATGTTTTTATGAACGAGATGAGAAGTTATGCGCAACTTTCTGAAGTTACATCATTAATTATAATTTTGTTTTCAATTTCTTCGCTCACAATCAGAGTTCTTCCTTCGAGTGGACCAACGTTAGAAGAACAAGTGCACTTCATACACTTTCTTGATGATTAATTACAGTGATTGAAAGCAACGTTTGGATGGAACCAGTTATCAAAGTTGAATAATAATAAATAAAAGATTTTAGCTAGGATGAAATGAGGTGAAAGTAATTAAAAATTAATTAATGAATTCTTGAATATTCGCGATTGTAATGGTAATTAATGAGAATAAAATTATCTTAATGGTTGAAAATATTATTCTAAAATTGATTTATTGAATTATTTTTGTTGACGGGAAAATGAAGAGTGAAAAGTTGATGGAATAAGGCGTGAAATATGAGGATCAAGATGGATGAAATGAAATGTCTTGTTATATGCTTTTCCGATTTCATTGTGCACATATTTTCAAAGATCACATCTTGTAACGTCGACATGAAATCGAATAACGTCGAGAGACAAAGAGTGAGAAATGTAGAAAACAATGAAAAATAGAATTTTCCTTTGTCTTCCATGCCATGTTCAGATATGCTCTTGAAGGGTGAAATATCAAATTCCAAGATTGAACACCACAAATTTTCATTGATTCAATTGGAATTGTATTTTCAACAAACATTGAAAATGGTTAACAAAGTGAAACTGTTCCAAATTCGAAATTTTTGCGTGTTGTGCATTCTTGAAATTGTCGAGTGTCCTCCATTCATTAAATAAGCAGCGCATTGAGAAAACAATGTCGTTACGTTACGTGCATGCATTTTAATGAGTTTTACATGATGGATAACAAGAAGACCGATTTAAATGCGATGGCTTCTGCTCATTTCTTTCGCAATGCGAGGAAGAGCAAGGAAAAGAGTCGAAAGCATGTCGCAAGAAATTGTTTAAGAGAGCGCAGAGAGATTTGCACACGCATGCACAATTATTTCTGGTACAGTTTAAGATAACCTGCTGAAGAGTTGTGCAAAAAATTGCACCATTAAATGTTTTTGTAGTGCAAAAATTTTGCATCTGAAGGATTTCAAATCAATTGTCATTTATTAGTGCAAAAATTTTGTTGGTCAGTAAAACAGGAAGCTAAAAATGCATCGGAGAAATGGTAAAAATAATAACAAAAATTGTTGAATGATGGAGCAAAAAGAAATGAGATTACGAATTAAGGCGAATAACAGTCATTAGATATGAGTTAATGGAACGAACGTGTCGACATACAAATGTTCTAACCCAGTTGTTTGGATGTTCTCTGTTGGCTTTTTGCATTTTCTTCATATTTGTTGTTTGCATTCCAATAAACTCTAATTGTTTATTAAATTAAATGACAGCAGAATAATTAATTATTTCACTTTTTGATATGTTTAAATGCTAATTCCTGGTCGATTTGAAAATTTTTTATTGATGAAAAAAAAAAGATGATGAAACTTAATAAGGATAATTTGCTTTAAAAATATATAAGAAGTAAAAACTTTTCTGTGAGATAATTCTGTCGATTTACTGATGCAATATTGAAACTTGCGTGAAATCATTCATTTAAAACATTTGCATATTGAATAAGCGCATATACTCTCATTAGCAGCATCAAATATTTATAGCCTTCGATAAATTCTGCTCCTCAAACGATTTCCACGTGAAGCACGAACCGAAGAAGAAGAAGAAGGAGTCTTGGTGTGCGCACACGGAGAGGAGATCGTATAATTGAGTAAACAACATTCAAGTTCCGGTGCTTCTTTTAATCATAACGAAGACGACTGCCGAACGACGTGTACGTGCTGGTTGGTGCTCGCCGAAGAAGGAATCAAAGCCGAAGATTGGGACGCTCGCCTGGAATAAAGTGCGCCGAGCCGGGATTAGATGCATGGGGAATGATTGCGTCAGAACGGGACGCCGGGATGCGTCGCTGAATTTTAATTCGTGTTTTCGGGCTGGGCTAACTTTCAATTGTGCTGCGAGGCGACGTGCGCTTTTACGATAAGGCCCCAAACAGAATTGGATGGATGGAAATTGCCAACCGCACATTTTGAATCCGGGTTTGTTAGCTGATAGATCCAGAATTCAGTTTGGATGAAAGACGACGAAAGTGAAGGGTGCACGTGTAAACGTTCCCGGAAGTTCGAAATCAGTTTGTTGGATGTCAGGGAATTTGTAAAAATATCGAAATTACTATTTTTGGTTTATGTTACTTCAATTTCATCAGACATTTAGAAATTTCTTTTCTTCTTTCTTCTAATTTAACAATTCTTAGTTTGTATTGAAGAAAGATTTCAATAGTCCGTTTGATTTACTCTTCAAAATTGAAGGGTCAAAACTTTTCAAAGAAACTTTTTCGAAAAAAAAACCAGAAAGTTGTAGCAACTTAAAAGTTGATAAAACAGATCATCCAAACTTAAGATTTCTTTAAGAGTTATCCTTGTTGTCTATGATCACAATTGTGCCACTAAATGATTTTTTTTATTGATTAGTTTATCACACTTTTCTTGGAGTTCAAGATATAAAAGCAAATAAATTTGTAATTGAAAAGAAACAAAATAATTGTCTGATAAAACGGAAGTTACTTATTATTCAAATTTACTCAACAATAATCATTGCTGTTAATTGACTAATTAAGAAGTGAAGAACAGATCCGTTATGCAACGAAACTCAATAATTAAATTCTAAACTAACAGTATAATAATTAATTTTGGAATGCTAGCTCCAAATTCTAATGTGGCTTTTTCAATTGCAGATTTGCGCATTCACGCATCCAGAGAAAACCATTTGCGAACGCCATCAAGCATGGAATTCATAATAGCGCGAACGAAATTAATGATTCAGTTGCTGCTCCTCATAGTAATTAGTCAATCCGGGAATAACGGGACCAATGCAGGTGAAATACGACGTGGACATATCTCACCCTTTGATACCATCAACAAAGTATCCTTGACACAGAAAGGATACATTCAGGTGAGTATCCAACTCTAAGACAACAAACCAAACCAAAAAAAAAAGAAAAAACAACTGCACTGAAAATTTTCTTAACATTTAACCCAGAAAATGTCAATCTTGGTCAAATATTTCCAAAACTAGGAAGAGATAAAAAGAAATGATTTCTTTTTGTTTCTTGCTATTTCTTCTGGAACGATTAAAGTTTCAATACTTTTAAACTACTTTCTATAACGAATTAGCTCGAGCAATGGCTCTCTCTTGAAAAGAGTGCATTAAGCCAAAATCAGTGTCAAGTAACATTGCATTATTCAATTGGCAATATGTTGTTTTAACAGTTCCTCAAGTACATTGCGGACATGCCACCGTTGAGTGAATTCACGTTCTGCCTGTGGATGCGCAGTGATAGCCTCAACTTCTCGCATCCTTTGTTTTCATACTCAAGTAAGCATCGAAGGCAATTCCGTCAATTAATCGCGCACTGCTTAAGATCTCCGAGATGTCATCATTGGCGGTGTTGGTTGCAGGGAACGAGCAGGAGCGTCTGATACGTGTCTGGATTAGCGATCGAGGAATGTACGTGAATATGGCGATATTGGAGCAGGACGTCTTCAGGATTCCGGTCAACGTTCGTGAGAATCATTGGAATCATTTCTGTCCATCGTGGAATGCGAGAAGTGGCACGTGGAGTTTTTACTATAACGGGAAATTAATTCAAACAGGACTTAATTATAAGGTAGGAATTGAAGTTTCAGAAAGTCTGAAATTCTTCTTCCAGAAAAAAAAACAAGATGTAATTTTTGGGAGTCCTGATTTTTGGGTTAATGAATTGTGGTTTTAGTTGAGGAATATGGTAATCCCGGGACAAGGAGACATCGTGGTCGGCCAGGAGTACACCGACTTCAATAAAGGACTCGATGATGGTATCGAAGGCGACGTCTTCGCCTTCAACTTTGTAACCTCATCGACCACAGCCCCAAAGCACGTCTACCCCTCGAAAACCACGAATTATCGACGCCAAATTTACATCCCATCGTATACTGAGTATGTTCTCAAGCCGACTCCGGGAAGCATCTACGAGAGTGAAACACCCATCCTTGGATATTTCACTCCCAGCACGCGTGGTCGCACGCCAAAAGGTATCCTAGATTTTGGCCAGTCGATGCTCAAGAAATTCAACAATTTCTTCGATGTAAGCTCGCATATGCGTTTTCCGCTCGATCTTTTCGGACTAACCGGAAGTCCTGCGGCGAAATTCGGCCCGATCAAACGTGCCTACAAAAATAATGGCTATGAACGTGCGGGAAATGCGCTGGAAAACAACGACAAGACTCTGGGGATGTTCCTCGTCGAATTGAGTTATGAAAATTGCGCGCTTGGACGTGGAGCGCCTCTTCTCGACGAGAAAATTGTTGTTAGTTGGACGAAAACTCCAGTGCGCGTTTTCGGAGGTGCCATCCTCAAGACTGTCACACCGTTTTGTAAGAAATTGTAATTTTAATTACCCAAGAGGTTCATAGAGTATATTTTTTCAAAAATTGTTGTGGTCATCCAAAAATTTATGGAGAACTTTTTATAACATTGTATATAAACAATACATTTGGAGTATTGTGGGTTATCTATAAGTTGAGTTTTAATGTAGAAATATTGTAACATAAATTATATTTGGACTGTTTAATTACTTTCTGTTGACTGTATAATTTATATTTATTCCCTAGTATATTTGAATATTTGATTGTATATCATATGAATTAATGACCAAAAACTGTTTGAAATTGCAAAATTATACCATGTTTTTGTTTATTTATAGGTCCAATTCTTTGATGGGTGTCATATCCACCAGAACACATCGTATAATTAATGTAATTTAAATGTCAACGTCTGCGATTCATCAAGTTCTTGTTCGAGTTATGAACAGACACAAAAATACTGCCAGAAAATTAGGACGTGGACAAAAAAACTGCCATTCATCGTTATTCAACATTTGTAATCAATAATCTAATTTGACATTCAAAAACAACATTTTCAATATGTTGAAATTCTTCTTTGAAAATGAAGTAAATTTTGCTTTAAAATTTGTATTTATGAAACAGTACCAAAAGGGAAATTCACTTTCATTTGCTAGTAAACACGAAAATGTAGACTAATCCTAAAATTAGCAACAAATATTATGCCCTGCAAGTATGTATGAAATACTCGGTAGCCTGAAGCAATTCATTAAGTGAACTACCAGCGAAAAGCAAATAATAGCAAAACAAACTCGAAGTCAAGTTATGTAATATTGGGTTCAACTTCGAACCAGTCGAAATATGAGGTAAATTATTAAATACTAGTTGCATGTCGTGAGTTCTTGTCAGCTCGCATTATTGTTCCAATCGTGAATGCTATCATCCTGGAAAATTGGCTAATTTATTCGCGATCATAATGACAACAAGTTTATGCAAGATCGAGAGCATCGTGCAACATGCAAAAACAGGACAATGAAATACATCCATCCGCAAATTGAGAAAGACTTATTACATTTCAGAAATGTACCAGAAAACAGTCAAATGTCAACTACTTATTTGTGCAAAACATTTCAAAATTGCACGATTAATTCGCGATTCGTGATAACTAGAGCAGTAGATTCTTGTGACATTTTTAAGCAGCAATTTATTATTTGCTTTGATCAACATTTCATTTATTTATGTCATTTTGAATTGTGAACTTGTAGTATTTAATAATTGACAAATAAAATCTTATAAGATATTTGAAAGTATACTTCAACTTATATTATTCTATCACATGAATGAAACATTCATTAAAATCGAACATTCAATTTGCAGCATTTATATAATAGTAATTAAAACGATAAGGACTATTACTGTTACGTAACAGCAACTAATCTACCAATTATGAGCGTGAAACATTAAATTAAATTGCTAAAAAGTGAACTGAACTTATGGCACAATTGATCAATTCAACTTGGCAAAACAAAAGTGCATTATCATTGATATCTAAGAATTGAGGTGCAGATTGAAGTAAAAGTAAACGACAAAATTGCTCGTAAAATATGTTGATTGGGAATTTCTGTTGAGATTATG
>JARJDZ010010762.1:0-11983 GCA_030264555.1 Aleochara sp. GC000083
GCAGCGCAATTTTTGACTTTTTGAACAACAAAAATTGATATAAATATATCAAAAATTGAAAAAAGAAGCCTTTACATGTGTAAAGACAATTGAAAACTTTAATATAAAACTTGAATGAACAAAATCGGTCGCTTAGTTTCGGAGTAATTTGGTTTTTGATTTAACATGGAGTGGTATAGGAAATTTTTTTTGCCATACTACCGCGTTAATAGAGCAAACATTAGCTCCGATTTTGTATCCGGCCTGCTTCAAGGCAGCAAATAAATTTTGAGAGTTCTTGCGCAAAACGAAAACACTGAATGGAGGAGCATACCAAGAAGAAAAAACCAAGAAGAAGCAAACAAAGAAAACGGAATAGAGGGATGGAAACAACAAGAAACGATGAGGAGGACAGGCGTTTACAATAAATCTCATTGAAAATACATTTGGCTCCCCATTGGTACGGGTTTCTGCCGGGTTTTTCCGGCTTGTTGCAACGCTGTCTTTAAAGGAAGAGGTCCTTTGGAAAGGCACAATTAAAAGCAGATCGGATGCAAGGAAATTTATCGGACACGTGCGCCCACAAGGTATTAAAAATTGACTAAAAGTTAATTTCGGGTTTTTGGATAACATGATTTTTTGAAATAAAATAAACATCAATAAAGGAGATAACAAAAATAAAATTTAGAAAAAATATGATGTATGATGTTAAAATGGACTTGCAAATTACAAATAAGGGTACAAATAAGGCCTCATTAGTTGGGTTTAGACATCGAAAGGAAGATTCAATCTGGACTCCTTGGGACACGCCAGTTAAAAAGCAGGGTCGCAAACAATTCTGTGGTTCACAAGTATTGCAGTTCTCGTGCATAGCTATGTTAGTCGATCGAGAAACATCTGCAAAAGAGATTTGTGAATTATACGCTCTGAAAACCACGAAAACATAAAACATTGAAAATGATGTAAACAAAATAACGCTTAATTTGTAGTTGTGATAACACCTGTCATGTACAAATCCAAAAGTACAAATCCTCGCAAATAAGATCCAATCTTTCGAGAAAAACGAAAAGGACGAAAAATATCCCGAACTCATTGGGGTTTAGCAGTCAACTGTCATGCACCTAATACGAGCAAATCACCAATGTTGTCCAACCATCTACTCCGGGAAATTTTTGTTGAATTCATGGATACGAGGACAACTAGTGAAATCAGCATACACAGCCAACATATCAACTTGGATCGTTCAAGCTTAAATTGTGCGACTTTTTGCATTCATTCCACTTTGTAATCCTGAGCATTTCGGATGACAGACACAATGCTTGAAATCCACCAAATCCAATCCGCGCTTAATATCTCCATCCGAAAAAAGCAAACAAAGAGAGAAACAACCGGAAGTGGCAACTGGACGCCGGATGATACCGACTTTTAATGAAGGCAGGTGAGGTGGTAAACCGAGGGGATTCCACACACGTTATTTAAGCCTGGGGAAAAACACGCATATATTTGAATCGAGTTTAAGTATCGTTGAAATCGAGCGAATGCAAATGTCTATCCACTCATTGTCTAACATCCCATCAGCGTTAGCAGTTGCAGAATTGTATGTGTATGCGAATATTGCGCGAAACAAACTTGATGGATAGTTACAAGGTTTGGAGGATCACCATTTAAAAATAGTGTGTGTTTGGTAGTCCTACATGAACGGAAGCATATCATTGACATTATACATATGTTGGCATCCGTTGAGTATCATTTACACGCTCTGATAAAGGATAACGGATTGCATCCAAAATGGCCGATGCGAATTAAAACGCGACATAAAATCCGTGCGATTGATCATTTTAGAAAAATTACCAAATGTAATCATTAATAACAGGACACATATGTATATCGGATGGCCACATCAACAGATATTATGCACGCGCAAACGGCGCAATTCGATATCGACATAATGTTGATATTGATGTTCATGTAACATGCCCACCGGATATCCGGTCCGCGGTTTGCGCCCCATGTCGACACTCGCGCAGCGCAACTAATGAAAAACTATTAGCACTCGCGGAAAGCGGAAAGAATCGAAAATGGGGCAATGCGGCCAACTTTATCACAACCCACACACAACGCGAAACATGTGTTTTATAGATTCGCAATGTCGTTGTTTATAGTGGAGGTGGACATCCAATCAAATACACCGTTGCCATTTAGAATTTGGACAAAATGGAACTCATTTGTTAAGGTAGTTAAAATCATACGAAATGAATTAACCCCTTAACGCACGTCTATTTAGCGTGGTAAACATTGCCCGTATGTCACGATAAAGACGAAAATTTTGGTAGGGTGAGTTGAAATCACAAAATTGATAGTATGTCAAAAAAAATCCAGGAAAAATTGCAAACATAAAAAAGGAAAACGAGGTAGAAAACGTAAGAAATTAGAGTGACATTCGAAATTATGAAAGTTAGGAATATCAATGACACATACCTTTTCACTTACGCCTGTCTCACTTCAATTCCTTCATTTTCCTTATACACCTCTCATATTTCCCGAATATAATATAAAATTTTCCTTTCAACAGCATCATGCAAATCGACTTTCCACTAAAATCAAATAAAATCGATTAAATGAGGAAGAACTGAATTTCACGGTTGTTCCCCATGTCGTTTGTTTATCACATCCAGGAATAATCGATAGGACTACCTGTGTAGGCGTATATGTGTGTGTATGATTATGTGGAACATGTGTGGAACTGTGTGCTTGAAGAATAGGTTACAATACCATATCAGCATGTCAGACTTTTCGTACTGCTAGTTTTGAACGAGAATGTTAGTGTTAGCTGAACTTGTATGACTTTGATCTCATGAAGTTCAAGTTCTTCCTCCGTAAACACAGCAAAGTTACGTTGAAATTGAGGTGGAGGTCAGGAGTACAGGAAGAGGAAGGACGCAAGTAGAGGGCGCCATGTCTGCTGGTGCAGGATAAACAGTGTAGATTTAATCCGCGTAATATAAATCAAACGTTAACAAGTTTCTTGCGTGGGATATCCGGATGAAAAAAAAGGAAAATGTTGGCTAAAGTGGGAAACGGTGTGTTTGATGGCGACATTTCCGTGCTGTGTGTTTACAATAAAGACTTTTCCAGGACTATTAGGGGCCAATTAAATTTTTTTTTATGTGGATATTTCCGGTTTTCTTAGGAGCCTAGCAGGCAAAATTATACAGAGATTTTCAAATTTCAAATATGTTACAATATGAATTAATGATCTATTGTTGGGATATTTAATGACAATAAATTCGTCAATTCTTCATTGGTCGTTTTGAATTGGACTTCAATGCTGGCTGAAAGCTAGAAATGAGTTGGCCGCAAGTGCTTTTTGTTGTAGTTTCACCTTGATGTGAACAAAAAATGTCCATATAGTTAAGGTTAATTGGGTTTTGATATAGCCTGTATTTTTTATCGCTAACTGCTAAAATTTTACCACATAAATTTACACGTTTAATGTTGGGTTGTAATGGAAATTGTTGTTTAAATTAATCATTTATTGATTTCCGTTTTCTCTAATTTATTCCCCAGGGAATAAATTATTTACAGATTTTCAGTCTGGTCGGGAGAAAATTTACATTGAATAAACCACAGGAATTTATTTAGTAGACGAAATTTATCTACTAATCGGTCGTATCTTTTATCATTGACACCAATAAAAATATCTCTCTTTGTTCTAGGCCTTTTGCCACAATCACCGTGAATTGTCATCTGTGGAGGAAGTGGAGTTCCGGGGTGGATTGTGAGAGAGGATAAATTTTTGATTGCGTACCTAACTTATTAGAATATTTCCGAAAAATTGAATTTACGTGGTAGGAAGTTGTAAAAATATAATAAATATTTTACTGCAAAGAAGCGATTGCATCCGAAGCGTGAAAGCAATTCAGGTGCTTGTTGAAGTGGAGGAAACGCAATAAGGGTAATTTCGCAGAATACACATTCTTGTAATCATTTCTGGAAATGACGCGAGTGCAACTCAACCACAGACTGCATACTTGAACACTTAAGCACGAATAGGTCATGTACTCACTAATTAATAAACTTTCCTCAGTTATAATATAAACTAGTGTCGCAATTAATTAATTAATTAATTGATTAGTTAATAGTCATTAGATACGTTACCACCACCGTTGCGTCTTATTGAAATTGACGACTAAAAGAGGATCATGATTTCACAGGACAATTGCGAAATGAAAAAGGAAACAATTCGAACTAATCCTTTTCAAATAATTGCAATTTTGTTGTTTTTATCACAATTTCAACATTCACATTAAATCTTCCAGATGTTCTTACATGTTACTATTTCCACGATTATTACATGAAGTCACTTATTTTTAATTAACCAATGGAAAACCCTAAACATCAGTAAACAATCGTTTTTTCTTAATTCATTTGTTCATGCCATTGAAATAACAATTGGAATGAAACGCTTCCATCACTCAAAGAAATATTTACCCCTGTCGTTTTAGTGGTATATTATAATAAGATCCATAATTTTTTTACGTGTCCACTTAATCCAATTAATTGCCTCTTCAAACAGTTAATAAAATTATTTATGCACCAAGAGAATTAAGTGACTCTTTGTTCATGAAACTATAAATAATGCCTGAGGCAAAGACCCGGGGCATTTTCAGTGTACCAAAAGTGGACAAATCTCATAGCAAATACGTCCAGGGTAAAAATCATTCCGAATCCTCGAATTTTAGAAACGATTTGTAACCACGTCGCACATAGTGGAGGGTGTTTGAGATGCAGCAAATCATATTATTAGAGAATCGTCCACGACCAGTGAGGAATATTTGAACCGGAAAGTGGTAACATAGCGCATATCAACTGGAAGCTCTTCAATACCAATCCCATCGAGTACCGCAAAAGGAGGAAAAGAAATCCAATTCGAGAACGAACAAGAACCAGGAGGATTCGTGAAAAGTGCGGCAAAGAATCAAGAACAGGTCGGAATAGGTTAAGATTTAGCACACTCGATGTAAATGCCATTATTCTGTAATTTACGGATTGAACCATCAGGAAAGTAACACCAGTAATCTCCGACTTGCACACATCTCCCTCAAATATGAAGATAGCTACCATTCATCAACAATCACAGGTTATATCCATATTGTGATCTTCACACTGCTCACTAACGAGTGAGTATATAAGTTATCCTTGGCAATCCTTGTAAGAGGTGGCGAAGAACTGACGAGTTAATCCAATTGATACGTCACGTTGATTCAATTAACCACATGATAAAATACATGAAATAGCAAAATGCACAGAACTATTCTTTGTTTTATATTGTTGTCATTTACGATTTATTCGGTTCGGAGGCGGCGATAATGACGGCGGCGATGTGTCCCGTTTTGGCGGTATATCTTGTTCCTCGTTCCGTTTCGGAGTTTGGCGAGATACTAAACGCGCACGCTGGATGCGTGTTATACTTGGGGGCCATCGACAGAGAGCGCCGCCGCCAGCGACGGCCTTCCACAACATTCTGCCTATATATATTTGGAACGGCATTGCCGCCACCAATGCCTCAGTGGCATACATCTCCAACTGTCGAGATTCACATTATGTACCTCTTCACCGATACCAAAAATCAGCCGCAATTAGGGCAGCAAACTCGTTGTTTACTACCCCACCAAACATAATATCATAAACCCTTCGGATGTGAATCAAAAAATAGCAGACGTAAAATTGGAATATTTGAAACTGGCCGGAAACTAAATGGGCAACCAGTAAAAGTCTCAGTGATCGATGTTTCTTCATAAACCAATCCTGAAGCTGACGTAGGTTACAAACGCACATGATTGTAATGAAGGATTTGTTTTTCGATGAAGATTTCAACGATTTTCGAGTGTTGCTGTATTCGATATTACTGCACTGACATCATATATCTTTCCACCGCGCGCCGTGGTTCTTCATGAAGAACTGTCCCAACAAGCTGTTATTGCTCCGATGAACTGCTAGACGTGGTCCAAATGTTACCAACATGGATGGCGCGCACTTAAATTATCCCAAACGCGCTCGTATATCTTCTCGAAGAAGCGATTAGGAGTGACTCCACTAAAGACGAGGAAGAAGTTTACGAAAACGCTGACGTTGGCAAAATGTGCGTATCAAATTCTGACAACATTTCCCCAAATCTTGGCCTATAATTCAAAAAGTGTTTAATTCGTCTATGTTCAAATTTAAAAATATTGTAGTTCAATAAATTCTTTATCTCGAGGATCATTAAAAAATAACACTCTTATAAAAAAAACCAAATGTGTGCTTAAGACCACACGGTAGAAGTGAAAACTTAATCAAAGCTATTTTATATGAAATACAATTTGTTTTCATAATTACAAAGTAATTACATTAACAATTGTCTATAAATTATGTATAGCGGAAAATTTGCTCTGTTCACAAGACATTTGTATCATGCTTTTAAAATGAAAGAATCGGTTTATGGTGATTAAAATATGAAATTCGTGATTGAAAATTGGCTAAATATCTAAAATTAACTTGTTCTCTATTTTTATTATGTTGTGATTTCATCGTTTTTTTTTCAATATAATCAAATCTAGCCCTGAATGTTACTGATAGACAGAGCTTTTTAAAATACTTGGAAAAACCTATTTTTGAATAAAATAAAAAATACTTTTTCTTGAAAAATCTATTTGAAATAAAAAATTAAAATACCTTTTTGGTGTTTAATTCAAATACAAAATAAAAATGTATTTTTAAGAAAAGTATTTCAAATAAAAATAAAAAATATAGAAATAGATTTTGTAATCTAGCCTGCGATAACCAGCTCAACCACACAACCCAAGCATTTTGAAAATTTAGGAAAAAAAGATGAGGTCACAAAATGAGACCCTTTTCATACCCATATTTTATTGACCTGTTTTTGGAAGCCGTATACGATTTTTTGCCACATAACCATCTTTGATATTTACCAATTTCTAGAAGGAACCGACCAATAAATATATTTTTTATTTCAAATACATTTTTATGGTATTTTCAAATAAAAATCCTTCATCGGAACTATTTCAAATAATAAATAAAAATAGATTTTTGGAAGTTATTTTAAATAAAGATAGAAAATAGAAAAAACTATTTCAAATACTTTATTTAANTTTGCCCCAAAATGGCGGCAATTGAAGTATGAAATACATGTCAAATTTAAATTTCGCGCCATGATTTTGCCCCAAAATGGCTGACGATTGCGGTACTTATAGTATCTAGTGACTTTAGTGCACCAGTTATTATGACGCCATCTATTTTATTCTATTGATACAGTGTATTTAAATTCCATTCTTAACCCTTTGCTTTTCATTTGATGCAATGAACATTTGAGTAAACAAACACTCCTCGTTGCCGCATTCCATTCGCATTCCATCCATTCAAGTGTTCTCCATTTGTGTAAACACTTCNTCAAGTGTTCACCATTTGTGTAAACACTTATTGCTGCCGCATTCCACGCTGAACAGCTGTGTAAACAAACACTCCTCGTTGCCGCATTCCATCCACTCAAGTGTTTACACTTGAGTAAACACTTCTTGCTGCCGCCGCATTTCAAGCTGAACACCTGTGTAAACAATTCTTTTATTCAGTAAATGCGAGCTAGTGGGTCATGTCGCGACATCTCTCGGACCGTTCGTTCTCTAAATATTTTTATTTAACCCCTGAATTACAGGGCTCTTCTGTTTATATTTTACCGACCGACAGCTGTTCCACAGCTGGACAAGGGCATTGCAATTTTACTTTTTTGTATATTCCACCTGATTGATTGCAATTTTGTTGAGAACAAATCGCCTGACGAATTAAAACAGTTAACGGGGCATACTGAAGTGGTTAAGTTATACTTGTCCAATTATCAATTGGTAAGGAATAGTTCCACATTCAAAACGTAAACAAAACATTTGATCGATGGATAATCCACCTTTGAATATTTCAGATGCATTCAAATCATCTGCTCCAGCTTTGCTCTTAATACATTTCAGCCACTGGATTATCCTTTAGTACAGCAGAATCTGCATTTTTTGAATTGCCTATCATCAAACAAAACAAGGAAAGTGCATGTGCCAAAATCAGCTCACCATAGTAATAGGTCAATGATGCAGACATTTTCAAATGAAGCTTTTTGCCCTTAGAATCATCCATTCTGGATTAATGACACTAAAAGTTTCAGGATTGGTAGTTTATGACAAGCCCCTTGGAAGTTCAGCACTTAGTTTGCCTCTACAAATCTTAGGAAAGGGAAAAATCAGCCAGGAAACTTGAAAAACAGAGCAATAAACAGTTCAGCTCAAAAAAGGTGATGAATATCAGTTTCTTGCCGACAGCATCAATAATTCTGGACAGTATTGAATGAAATTTTTAGAGGTAGAAGTTTATGACAATTCTTTTGATATTCAGTACTTGGTATGCCCTTGGAATCCTCAGGAAAAGGAAAAATCAGCCAGGAAGTTGAAAAACAGAGCATTAAAAAGTTTAGCACAAAGAAGGTGATGCATTATTTCACTTTCTTGTCCACAGCATCAATAATTTAGGACAGTCTTAATTAAATTTTTAGGGTTGGAAGTTTATGACAAGTCTCTTGATGTTCAGTATTTCAGGAAAGTTGAAATACACAGCAATAAACATTTCAGCACCAAAGAAGATGATGCATTTCAGTGTCTTGCCTGTTGCATCAATTGTTCTTGACAGTACTGAATGAAATTGATAGGAACAGAAGTTCATGCCCTTGCAACCCTCAGGAAAAGGACAAATCATCCAGGAAAGTTGAAAAACAGAGCAATATACAGTTCAGGAAAAAGAAGAAGTAGACAGGATTCTTTAATAAACAGAACATTATATGGTTCAGCAAATGTGTTGTATTTAAATTTTTTGCCACCACCATCAACAACTCACGACTGAATGAAAAATTCAGGAATGGAACTATTGATGAGCCCTTCAGTGCTCTCTACTTGACTTATCATTAGACCCCTCAGGAGAATGAAGAATTGCTTAGTAGACCTGTCCTTTCCTTGCCGTCTTTTGTATTAATTTCCTGCAACTGGAAATTTACCATTTAATTAAATCAATTAACTCTCACTACAAAGAGCACTTAGGTTATGAACGCTGGAGAGTCCTTGTATAACTTATAATACTCGTTTTTTATTATATATCATAGTTTTTTTTTACATGAATTAAACAATTGTTAATAAATAACAATAAATTTTAATAATTTAAAATAAATTGAGTAGGAGCAGAATTACAGTTTTCTGTAAAAGTTATTTGTCCAGTAGTGACACCTAGCGGCCGGTAGGCGAACAGCAACCTGATGAGTGGTTACCATATTACAGGAATCTGTAAAAGTTATTTAGCGAGTGTCGACATCTCTCGGAAAAAGTCTTAACTAGAAGTGATTAATAATTTGGTGAATTACAGGGTCCTTCTGATCATATTTTACCGACCAACAATTGTTCCACGGCTGCCCAAGGCCTTTGCAATTGTATTATCTTTGCATATTCCATCTAATTGATTGCGATCTTGTTGTAAACAAATCACCTGACGAATTATAACAGTTGAAGGGGCATACTGAGGCGGTTAAGTTTTACTTGCCCAATTGTCAATTGGCAAGCAATAGTTCACTTTTGATGAGCACTTCAGTGCCATGGTAGAAATAACATTTATACCATGCTTCAGTGCTCTGTACCTGATTTACCGTTAGATCCCTCAGAAGAATGAAGAATGGTAGTAGGCCTGTACCTGATTTACCGTTAGATCTCTCAGAAGAATGAAGAATGGCTTAGTAGGCCTGTCCTTTCCTTGCCGTCTTTTGTTTTAATTTCCTGCAACTGCAAATTTACCATTTAATTAAATCAAAAACTCACACTACGAAGTGCACTTAGGTTATGAACGCCGGAGAGTCCCTGTTCAACTTATAATTCGCGTTTCTTATTATGTAGAGTTGCATCCTAATCATTTGATGATGAAGTATTTTCCAACAGTGTTCCATAACTTAAGTATTGTCAAACTGTGCGGAAAAACTTCACCATCAAATGATTAGAATGTCCATTACAATACAATTTGAATAATTATAAATAAATATATAAACATTATGTANTAGCCGAACGGCAACTACACGAGTTGGTGTCACATTACAGGAATCTGTAAATGTTATACAGCAAGTGGCGACATCTCACGTCATAGTTCTTAACTAAACGGGAATAATTGGCTGGTGAATTACAGGGATTTTCAATTCAAATTTTACCGACCATCATCTGTTCCACGTCTGTCCTAGGCCCTTGCAATTGTACTATTTTTGTATATTCCACCTAATTGATTGTGATCATAGATGAGATAGAAGATAGACACTTTTGCCTATCTACTTTCCTGTCACGTTTGTCTCTGTCAACAAGCAATTGTTTTGTAGCGGCGTTGCCAGCCGCACATACAACCAGCAAGCGAGACGCCAAGAATTTCGGCAACACTGTTAGCAGAACCAACGCCAAGAGCAGAGTCAAGAGGCCAAGAGCAGAGACAAGAGGAAACATTAGCGTACTTCCTCAGCCTCTTACTCCGCCGAACACCGAACAGTAAACATCGTCTCGTGCTTTTCTTAGTCATAGCTTCCACGTGTTCTGTCTGTAAATAAACGTCANTATAGCAGATTCTGCATTTTTGAATTGCCTATCATCAAACAAAACAAGGAAACTGCAAGCCTTTTGATATTCAATACTTGGTTTGCCCTCAGAACTGGAAAAAGGAAAAATCAGCCAGAAAGTTGAAAAACATAGCAATAAACAGTCGAGCACAAAAAATGTGATGTATTTAAGTTTCTTGACGACAGCATCAATAATTCTGGACAATACTGACTGAAATTTATAGGGGTGGATGTTTATGACAAGTCTTTTAGGGGTGGAAGTTCACGGCAAGAGTCTTGATGTTCAGTACTTGGTTTGCCCTTGGAACCCTCAGGACAAGGAAAGTTGAAATACACAGCAATAAACAGTTCAGCACTAAAGAAGGTGATGCATTTCAGTGTAATGCCCATTGCATCAATTGTTCTGGACATTACTGATGAAATTGTTAGGGGGTAAGTTCATGCGTACCGCAGGACCTCTGAAATCTTTAGGAAATGTTGTTAGAAATATTTGGGCACTAATTCTGAATGAAACGCAAAAAAATAAAGTACAAAAATATAAATGATGAAAAAAATAACAGCGTGTTACATGTTAATAATTGGCTAAAACTTCTCTTACTTGTGTATTATACGAATAAAGCAGTGACATAGCATAGTAGGGGATATAGATAAGATTTAGATGAATGAAATTGTTAGGGGGGTAAGTTCATGCACTTGCAAACCTCGGGAAAAGGACAAATTATCCAGGAAAGTTGAAAATCAGAGCAATATACAGTTCAGTGCTAAACTGATCTGAATGCCCTATGATGCCATATTTCTAATCAAAACAACCAGTTCAAAAACTCTTTTTGCAAATGCACGCCCTGAATTCCTGGAATTCAGCAAATTCGCATGAGAGAGACTGTCAGAGCACCGCCATGCAAGGGAGCGAAAGCGCTGTAGCCAAGTTTGCCCGGAGAGATTTTAGTACGCGCCCTTCCGCAAGGTGATGCTAAAGTCGCTCGAAAAGCGGTTTGGCAACATGGCAGTATAGATTCCTTTTATTGGTGANCCACGGACCCAAGGGAGCGAAAGCGCTGTAGCCAAGTTTGCCCGGAGAGATTTTAGTACGCGCCCTCCGCAAGGTGATGCTAAAGTCGCTCGAAAAGCGGTTTGGCAACATGGCAGTCGTTGCCAGCCGCACATACAACCAGCAAGCGAGACGCCAAGAATTTCGGCAACACTGTTAGCAGAACCAACGCCCAGAGCAGAGACTGCCCAGAGGAAACATTAGCGTACTTCCTCAGCCTCTTACTCCGCCGAACACCGAACAGTAAACATCGTCTCGTGCTTTTCTTAGTCATAGCTTCCACGTGTTCT
>JARJDZ010010766.1:0-32417 GCA_030264555.1 Aleochara sp. GC000083
ACGCGATTTCTGTCGTCCCCATGACCAAAAGGGCATCAACCCATACATTTTTGGAAACTACTCATCGAGACCTACAATTTGGTTCCAATTTTAGTTTAATTGGTACAATCGTTTAAAAGCAATACGCAGTTAAAAGAGCGAAAAAAACCGAAAATTTTGCATTTTTAGGACCCCATTTTTTCGGTTCGGGTATTTCTGATTCCCGGATAGATTCGGGACCATGAACAATCTTATTTTTTCGTCAAAATATGATAAATGCCGTTTGAATCAGCTAAATCGGTCCATTAGTTTCGGAGATATGAAAATTTTTTTAAACTCGAGCGATTTTAAGAATTTCCTATCGCTTTTTTCGCTACAAACTTTTTTTTCAATTTTTTTCTTCGAACGCGATTTCTGTCGTCCCCATGACCAAAAGGGCATCAACCCATACATTTTTGGAAAGTATTCATTGAGACCTACAATTTAGTTGCAATTTTAGTTTAATTGGTATAATCGTTTAAAAGTTATACGCAGTTAAAGGAGCGAAAAAAAGCGAAAATTTTGCATTTTTCGGACTCCATTTTTTAAGTTCGGGTATTTCCGAATTCCGGACAGATTCGGGACCATGACCAATGTTATTTTTTCGTCAAAATACTATAAATGCCCTTTGAATCATCCAAATCGGTCCATTAGTTCCGGAGATATGAAAATTTTTGAAAACTCAAGCGATTTTAAGAATTTCGTATCGGTTTTTTCGCTACAAACTTTTTTTTCAATTTTTTTCTTCGAACGCGATTTCTGTCATCCCCATGACCGAAAGGGTATGAACCCATAGATTTTTGGAAAGTGCTCATCAAGACCTACAATTTGCTTTATTTTTAATACAATCGGTTCAACAATTTAAAAGTTATACACAGTTATATGAGCGAAAAGGCGGAACACCGATAGGTTACTATTACCATTTCAGATTAAGCATTTTCTGAGTCTATCAAATTTTGAAACGAAAGTTTTAACAAAATACATCCTGTACTCGATACGACCCCAATCAAATTCCATCGATAACCTTAGAGACCTGGATTGCACTTCTGAACAAGTCGAACAAAGCCGGGATTATCCTTTGGGACAATTGACAATAGCTCAATAATTCAATAGCAATCAACTTCAATGGGGCCCTCCTTGCAATATCAGATCCATATGCAAATTGAATAACATAACTATATTCGCATTGGCGCAGCCAGAAGAGAAAATGCACCATCGATGGATTTAATCAACGAGAAGAGAGCGCCTGCATATTGTCTACATTTAGAATAATATCAATGCAATTGCGTCGCCCTGGAATAAAGTGCATCGAGCGAAAGCAACGTGTGTTCGGATTGAAGCGAGCCGCAATAATGCTCCAATTAAATTAGAGCCTGTTATCTAGTACTTTGCTAACAAAATAGCACTTTGCTTGCAGTCAGCTAAAGGTGGAAATAACCCGTTTCGCCCAACCTGAGCAATATCTTTCAATGAGCGCATTCATGTATGCATTTACTGATCGAGCATTATTGCTACATGCCGAATGCAGTTTAATGTAAATAACGCCCGAATTTGATGCAACATTCGAATATGCTGACTTGCACGAACTCTTCTTCTGCTTCGATGGAGCAGGCAAGAAAGGTGCAACATGCTGCTTGATGCAATTTCGCCAAATGTACACCCAGCCCAACGAAGGCAACAAACTGCATTGTAAATAAAATCCATTTAACATTCTGATTTTAATTAAATAACTTCAATACGGTTGCAGCAATGCACTCGAATGCATGCGCGCAAATGGAACTTACAAATAAATTTCGAGTATCTGCAAAATGCGCGCTGGTGTTGGACTGGTATCCTGCGAAATTCCCAGCGCGAATATGCGACCAACAACATACAGCAACAGCTGCAACCCATATTTTGATAACTCGCTGATTCTGTTGCGCTGCTTTATATTTATAGCGAATTCCTCTTATTGCGGCGCGCGCGCGTCCCGAAGAAGTGAGTGCTGATGGTGTGCTCCACTGCGCTGATTCCCATCCAACGTTCTCATTCGTTATTTGTTCACTTCAAAAGTTGCTTGCATTTCTGCAATTCAGCAATAGAGAAATATGAGAAGCGGCGACCGCAGCAGCGGTTCACTCAAACTTTTCCTCCCGCACTCCAATACGAATGTCGCCAACGACGATAACCCAAAGAAAATAAAAGCTTGAAACAATGCTTCTGGGGTGCTAGACTCACGAGTGAGTACAAAGAGCTACGTGAATCTCGTACTAATAGGCACGTTACCAGCGTAATGATATGCTGGGTTGGTGCATTGCATGCCCTCGAAACCCATTGCTAATTACGCGAATGCTAAAATTGCATTTCGGTAGTATTAGCACTCCATTAAGAAGCTTTCCGCATGCACAGCGCGTTGCCACAAGCGGCAAGAGTGTCGCAGCACCAACGTTCGATGCACATTGCGCTGCCTTTCATGCATGCATTGTCTCACGTTAACCCATTTGCACATTTCGCATGTGCAAAGTGCCCAAAGCGTTCGCCATTCAATACGACGCCGCGCGTCCGAGTAAACTAGCCGAAAGTGATGAATAATCCATGGTTGGGGACAACTTCGCCGAATGTAAACAATACCATGGTGGAATAAAAGTGCGAGATGCATAATTTATAAAGTGTACGAATGTGCATATAATGGCAAAACCGGACATGCATTCAACGCAATTACAAACAATGCACAACGGCGAAGATTTTGCCAACTCGAATGAATGTTGCAAACCAAGAAGGACTTTTCAATATTTACCCGACATATGATTTATGCATATACCATTCGTTTTCGTTGGTTGTCGCCAAAGTATGCAGAATAGTTGCATGTGGTACAAAACAAACGACATTAGCGAAATGAATGCATGGATGAACAAACTAAGCTGCACAAGTAGATGATACCAAGTTACTCACTTGTATCTAAAGCAAATGTCCCGTGTGCAGAAATGACATCCCGTATTGCAATTTCAAAGGGACCTAGACATAGAATGAAGACACTAACCAGGAAGGAATTGCTTACTCATTGTTTAATAATCATTGCGAATATATGGCTGCAATTGTCATTCGCAAAGTCGTGAAAATGCCATTTACCAACTCCCACACTCAAACCTCATTCGGTTTGCTCTTGGTGCAAGTTAGATTAGGTCACATTATGCTCGGTTGGGTTCAACGACGCAAACTTGCAAACACATCACGAGCACGAGCACATCTTGTTGGTTCTTCAATTGGGGGCGACAAGATGGTTCGCTCTGGAAGAAGCGACCACAACACACAAGCCAAGTGCAACAATTTGTCCGCCTGTTACAATTAAGTTTACAACTTGGACGTCACCTTCAAAAAGTCTTCAAGTGTGTCCTAAGAAGCAACCTTTGAAGTCAAATGTCTTTGTTTATCAACTGGCTTCTATATACTTATTTTTTTCTTTTCTAATTGCTTTCCTGAAATCGATCTGAATAGAAGTTCTTGTTTTGTTATCTTGGAAGATTAAAAACTATAAATTGAAAAAGTCTCATTAGACATATCTAGACTACATAAAAACGAAATAGTCCGTGAATTTGGCTTTTACGCTCAACTCGTAAGAAGTAGAACTTCACAAGCAACACAAGATCAGACGACTAGTATATACGTAATGAAAAAGCTTGAGAGATAACAGAGCCGTCATCAAGATCCAGCAAAGTAGCAAGTTGAGCAGGTCTGGAAGAGAGGATGGCCGTAAATACATCCCCATACATTCACATTCGGAAGAGAAGCAAGGAACGAATGGACGAAAAGATGCGAAGAGTGGCGGAGGCGCAGAGTAAAGAGTAAAGTATAAAGTTAAGAAAATGAGTTTTTAAACTTTTGCCAACTTGCAACAATACCCCGAGCAATAGAAAAGCAAAAGGAAGAAAGCAGCAGCAAGTTACAATGCACATTCAATTCTCAAGCATCCAGCATCTGGATGAAGGAGTTTCCAAAGTGTTTTTTCGAATGTGCCACAAAAAACACCATAAAACTCGCCTGAAAAAACCGTTACGGAATTAGTGAATTTTCGTTCAATGAATTCAAAAAAAAAACATTCACCTATGGCGTTGCACAAAGATTGGCAACTATAATAAATCAGGAGAGTAAAAAATTACTGGTGCGATGAGTTATTAGCTTACGGGTAGAGCATAAATTTGGCGGCGTTAAAAAATCGCGTTCATCAAGTTGTTTTGATAGTTATTACCATTTAGCATGCGTAATCAGTGGAGCGCGCCGCGTATTTGCAAAAGTTCACCGCGTTATTTACTCGCGTTATAGTTGGAGACAGGATAATATAGTGTTCGGGCGCTCACACTCTGGAGCGCAAAACACTCCCGGCGTTCCCGGCTTCCTAGTGGTCGCCTGGGTTATGGGGCTGCGGGATGTGCTGGCGCAAACTAGCCGACAATGTATTGGCCTGGTTTATCACGATGGGAATGCGAATGTGTTATGGATGGCGGCGCAGGAAGAGGGTGCACTCCATAGCCAGTGGGTAAAGGAAGCATAATTCACACATGTGACAGATTTGTGATATTATTTGGCAAACCTTTTGTGCGACGATACATTTTTTACGCCCAATAAATTACATGCAAGCATACCTTTCAAAAGTTTTTGCTACCATCAGCCGTGTTTTCGCGTGTTCCAAACACAAAATGTTCCATTCGCAGGCAATGCATTCCTATCATGGGTGTTCGAATACACATTTATTAGAGAATATTCCTGTTTGAAGTGTTGAGAAAATACAAATATGTGTTTTTCACACCTTTCCCATTGTAAATCATTTCAATCATTTTAGGATATCATGGAGATAATTTCTATTAAAAAGTTTTACAATATTTTTTAGGTCTCAGTTTGTTATTTTTATTATTCCTAGTAGAATTTCTTGTGAAGCTTAGCCTTTTGAACAACTTAATCCCATTTTAATGCTTTCATGCTTCACAGTAATTTCAGACCACTCAAATCTACTTTTATAATGTCAAATTAATCTACTTCTAGACCATTTTCATTATATGCTTAAAAAAGTATGCTAGTTGAAGGTACATTTCAAAATGCAACTAATGTGGCTGTGTGACAACAGAAAAAAGCCTTTCGATTGACTGACACATTTGAGGATAAAATGTGGAGTGTGATCCGGGCGCTTTGGTCAGAAAAACGCTTCCGACATTGTGCACTCAACTGCGAGAAAGCATCGGAGACAACGGGAGACAAAATGGAAACAAATGAAGCATAAATGCAGCCGAAAGCCGCCGAGCACTATAGCGAAGAGCTATCACCAAGTGGGATAGCGTCCTGAAATAAACGCGCCCTAAATACGCTCGCCTCCTAGCGACGACACACATTTCATGTGCGACGTGATATGAACGTCTCGCTGGAGCATCAAGACATCACACATCAGCCCCTGCAACTTGGCGTTAACCCACCAGAGGGATATATTTACAAGCAGCTAGACCCTGCGAATTGTTAGGGGGGGGTGATGGATGGAAACGGAAAAGGTGACGACATCCTTCAGGAAGAATATGTCCCCGAAACTTATAACCGTCGGCGATGCGTCTTCAACTTGTCTGCCTTGATGTCTGTCCCCAACGATGTTGTGATCCATTATCCCGCGGGCATCATCAGGCATCATTAATTATTCGAATGTAATTAAGCCGAAGGCATTGTGCGCGATTAGGTGGGATTGATGGCATTTCCTCATTTTTCGCATCGAATTGCCATTATTATTTTCCCATTTAGCCCACGAGAGCGTTCAACTAGTCGAGCGAGTTGGAAAACTCATTTCAAACTGGATTTGCTGCACGCTTTAATGGCTGCGTTACGTTCCATTCGTTCTGCGTTTGACATCATTTCAATTCAGCGAACGATGATGGGCTTAACGCAAAAATCGCTTGCCATTCGTTCTGCGTTTCGGGATCGGAGGTGCACATGTCGCAATGCGTTCGAACCGCTATAAATTACTAACATCACACGGTTATATCTGCGCGCGGCTATAACCGGCGCGAACAAATCGCATACGTTTTTGCCAGCGCCTGAGGAATACGCGCCGAAGGAGCGCAAATGTAAAATCGACAATCGGCACGTCCTCATCCACGATTTCGGGGCTCACCGCATACATGTATACAGGAGGAAATTCGAGCCCTGTCAACTATCATACATTTCGGTTTCCATGCGCGGGGATGATGAGGATCTCGCGCAGCCACTTCCAGGCCTGGAAGAGCTTTGTTTTGGCTTTCACTTCTTCCTTCCACCTGCCGCACGTTCGTGCAATATGTGCCCGAGGGGGAAAGCAATCGCGAGCACTAGCCGAGAGAACTCTTCGCTTCCACGACTGACATATTTTCATGTAGCACCTGCAGCTAACACTTTGATCGATCTTAATGTCATCGGTGCGCCCTGCCGACGCTGAAATTACAGCGCGCCGTCACCGGCAAATTGATTTAAAGCGTTTTCATGCAACTTCTGGCGCAAACATATTTAATCATCATGCGTCCGCCAGCCGAGGAGCTTGGATTGGATGTCAGCGCACGGAATTTCAAACAAAGTCAATTTTCGTACCTGAATCAAAAAACTAATTTCAGCCTGCAGGAAGCAGCTATCGGTGTGCTGTCAGTAGTTATGTCTGTTTCAGCCAACTCGGCCGGATGCAAATGTGTTCGAGTATATTCTCCGGCCGAAATGAAAGCAGATGGGGCGACATGGCGTGCTCTATGAAACCGGAAGTGTATCGATATGTTATACATGTACTGCCGTATTATGCCATCCATTCTGATATGAAATCTTACAGTTGATGCCGGAAACCTTCATATCGAGGTCGTATGCTTCTGCTACAAAGGGTTGGTTCCATTGGAACATTGTTTTGACAAAGCCCTCTCAACAATATGCTGCCTGATATCAACCTGGTATTATTTGTCCAGGATTTATGGGACATAAATAGAACCTGTAGTTTCCAAATTACTACACTGATTTGTTTATCCAAGTCTAATGTACTTACATAACTTCTTATATTCAAATATTGTGATGGCGTCGAACATGTTTTCAAGCATCGAGGCCTTGAACTCCATTATTATATCGCAAGGAAAATAATGATCCAGTGTTCCATAATGAAAATGTATTGACGGATCTCTGCGAGTTTGTATTTTCATATACCAAACGCAATTTTCAACGTTGCCTTGTCCTCAGCACGTCTCCTTCCCAAATTCCATGTATTCCACTTGGAAAACATTTTAGGCTGTTATTTCATCGGCGGCTATTTATTGTGTTATTTCGTAGAAATAAGGTGAGGAAAATTTCATGGAATACAGAACACAATACACATGGGATGCTGACGCGTATTGCCGCAATATCCTTGTCATCCTGCTCATTTCGTATGCCACGCGCGCATATACTCAAGCTCTGGTTACGTCCTTCGCAAACTAGGTTCCACATAAGAGTGCACAAATAATATAACTATGAAGGAATTAGTAAGCAGGCACCGGCCGAAATATCCAATTCCCCCCAAAGGTTCGTAATTTTCTATTGCCACATACAATTTGTTACTAGGGGCAATTTCCGTAAGTAATCATATAAAATTCAATCAATCTTCTACTACGGACGTGAACTTTCTTCATTTTGGGACACCATTTTGCACTATTAGATAATACGTATGCCCGACAATTTCCTACATCAAACCAGGAATTGTCCTGGTTTCGTTGATACTATGAGCCTCAACAATAGAATTTCACTCCTATTTGTACCACACTACACATCACATCCCATTTGAATGCAAAGTGGGACGTTTCGCTCTCATTAAATACGCCGTCGGCGTCGTACCCGGAAGCCTTTTTATTATTATTATTCGGTGTGATATTATTAGTTGGCGTCGTCTTTCTCATCGTGTCTGGGCGGCATGTGACACCCTGGTGCATAATTTTCCTTCCAAATAGTGCGAGGCCAACGACGTGGCTGGATATTTGCGCCAATTTTTTTCATACTCCTATTCATTTGCATTCTCAACTGCCAGCATGTTTGCATGTCTAGCTCGAGGCGCATTAAACTTGGAATTGTGCATGCTTGCCTTTTGTATCTCGAAAGATGCGTCGTATGTTGTGGGCACAAGGGGGCGTCATGTAAGATTATAATAATACTTTTTGAGTTACAAGAAGTCTGGGCCCGGCGGGCGGCAGGCGAAAACTTATTGGTTTTATGAGGCACATGGGAAAGCTTTGCATTACGATTCGGAAGAATATTGGCCAGAAAAGTGTGCGCGTGCAGGGGCACAAATTGTAAATGCGTTTTGGGGAAAAGTGGAAAAACACAAAAGTTTTTATTGTGTTTACCAGCCTGTCGGCTTTAAGGCATCTCCCTTCTGGGCGCGTAAATATGGCAAAAGGCTTTGACTTTGATTAGCTTTTTGTTCGAGCGCTGGGAATGACTTCAACAAAGCTCACAGGTAAACAAATATTCTATGCATATAAAATCTGATAAAATAATACGCGTGGGTTAAGACGCAAAAAATCCACATAAAAGGTAATTGTTTTGGTCTATATAAAAGAACAGTAGAAGAATCTGAGGAATTTCATTAAAAATGAAGTTTTTACGGTGCATTGAAACACAAAATTACACGCGCACGCTCTGCGCAACCTGACGAGGGCGGTAAAATGCTTAATGAATTGAAATAAAGAGAGTGGCAAGAAAAATCGAAAGGAATAACGACGGTATGTAGTCATTTCACCGTGCGGGCCGGAATTGATGGGGGGCGTTCTTCAGTTAGCCGCCAGCACAAAAGTTCAGAATCACGGACGAATGAAGGCAACGAACCAGCAAGCTCACCACTCGAAGAATGGCCATGGACGTAATGGAAGGCGCTATGCTGAATGGCAACGAAAATAATTCGTTTCATTTGTTCTCAACACGGCCCGCTGCGTGCTGGACGAAAACGTGCGTTTTCGCTGCGTTGTTCGTTTCCCTGGACGAAAACTCACCCAGCCCCATGTACAACGAACAAGAATGAAGTGGAAACGAAGGCGAGTAAAGTGGTCGAACGTCCAAAATTGGGTAATTTATAAGGTTTTGTCGATGGCAGCTCCCAATGCCCAGTTGACTACCATGAACGGGTGTCGATAAACAAATGGTTCAATATAGCAGAAAAACATTCGGCCCTCGTTCATCACGTTTCACGCGCCCAACCAGCAGATGCCCGAAAGCATTGAGTAAGAGAATATATTCTCTTACTCAATGCCGAAAGTGATCAACCATCAAACAGAAGCGGAAAGCCGCAAGAGAAGCATAACCCGTCGAGGGTGGTGCTGGTGCACCACAAACAAATGATAGACTAACATCAACAATTCTGGAATAACACGTCCACGCGGTTAGTTACTAATAAATTAACCAGTCTGAATGCAAGCGAGTTGTTGAATGCATGTCACGTCATTTTACAAATGTTCAGCATTGTTGTTATTCTGCTGTTTTGATGTTTCAATCACCATAAAGGTCGTTTGGAGTAATGCTACACGTAACAAAGCGCGCAGATTTGGAGATACATTGGGTCATTTGCTAATCTAAAGAGACAATTCTCTTTAACTTTGTACTATGTATTCTCGGATTCTACGTGCGAGAAGATTGAAGGCAGAGAGGAATCCGCAAGGGATTCACGCATACGACGAGTAAAGAACAATTACGGTGTTTTAGCACTTACCTTGTAATTTTCAAGCAGGCGGTCTAGGCCTCGGTGCTTTGTCAGGCGAAGAACAACACGATCTGGGCCCTCACGAAGAAATTAACACCTCGAACGTGTGACAATGAATGAATCTTGACTCGACACGATCTGCGATATGCTCTCGAATGCAAGCAACAAAGTGACAATGTTCATAACCTAAAAATGACGTCATTGCAATGCAAGCAAAAATAAATAAATGAAAAATTACTTGTTACTTTTGGCTTCTTTCAAAGGGAAATTCCGAATTGTAATTGCAATGTCGATAGCACTCTGGATTATCAATGATGGCGATCGCTTCGTTCACTTCCGGTGGCGTTTCCTCAATAAACACCATCATATCTCTCACGCGAATGTCATCCAATCCTCGCGCACACCGTGACAGCGAATTTAAGACGAGGCATTGGCTGCACTTAACCGAAATTGCATTTTCACCGCCGGGGCAAGGGCAATAACGTCGCCGCTCCTTCCTCCGGAAGGAAGGAAAATAACTCTTCACATATCCGCCAAATTATAAAATAACATCCCCTTGGAACCTGATCCGCCATCTTCGCCAACGTAATACGACTGCGGAAATAATGCAATCGCTGGAAATATTAAATCATAATTTACGACAAGCTCTTAAATTCTAAATGCGAAAAAAATGGGTGATGCTTACATGTAGTCACTGGGATGCTCTCTCTGTGTATAGATAGATATATTGTTTCAATCTTCATCTCTATCACCTGCTGCGCTTGCGTCTTCGTCAACGTGTTTTCTTCGTTTTAATAAAAATATGGAAATCTCTCATTTTGTTACATCTTCTTAGTGCCATATTACTTCCGGTACTTTTGCTGATGAATTGCACTCAAAGTTTCGTACTTAGATATAAACAATTCGTTTCAAACACGCAATATTCGCTATATCAATATAAATAAACGTTGAATAATTTAAACAAATGCACTGTCTCAGTATTCCTTTGCAATTAACTATGTTTTAACGTTACTTTCTTTGTTGCAATGCTTGTGTAACTTCATATATATTTTATTTACATAATAATTTAGTACTTCTTCGTCGTCTTCCGGCTTCGTCCTTGCATCCATTAGCAACGTCAAGTGGTTAATTAATTATTTAGTTTTATAGATTGGATTATACTATAGACACTTACTGGCCCAAGTTTATATCAAGTTAAACTTAACGTCTCAGAAAAACAAGATTATCATCATCGTCCTTCGTTCGTGTACGAGTCAATGTTGAAAATGTTTTCGTATCTTGTGTTTCTCGTGTTTCAGTAGCGTTCAATGCTAAAATTCATCTCATCACTGCATGTCGTCACGCCACTAATTTAAGATATGTTGTATTTAAACTGTCTTCATCGTTAACGTATCTCTCAAAACGAAATAAACTCTTCGCATATTATTCAAAATAGCGGCAACAATAAATAAATCCTTAGCTTCTCAAAACGTACGTCAAAGACGTAAACCTAAAATAGAAAAATGCACCGTTGACCTTAATTTTGTTCCCTGGTTCTCTGTGGCATTGTTTTTGTCTGGCGTGGCACGCCGGCTTCTTCAGAAAGCCTTACCTCGTGTGCGTATGGAAAGATTTGTGGAAATGTGTGCGGAGAATCGTTACGCCATGAGTAAATATCACGTATCGTTGTTGTTGTCCGTGGCGTCATTAAACGCATCGCCAGCGTCGCGATCGTTGTCGTTGTTGATCGCGCCGCCGCCATCCACGACGCCGCCGCCATTAAACAACTTGGCGCCGCCGCTGATTGCAAACAACTCACGTGCACGCTCTTCCCATAGCTTGCTATTCCGCTGGATATCACGCGTATTGTCGGCTACGTTAGCATCCGGCGTGCCATAATTCGGCGGATTCGCATACGGATCGTAGCCGAGCACGGAAAGCATTGGTGCAATGTCGGCCATCTCTTTGACGACGTCGTCAGGGATGTTGCCCACCCACTTGGTGAGCGCCTCCAGGTTCACCGGCTTGATGACTTGGTCCGAGGAGCGCTCCACTCTGCCAAACCGAGCAAATGTTAATTAATTGATGAATAATCGATAGGCCTATCATCCACTCAAAGATTACCAGCGAGGAAGAGGAGGAAGGGTTGTAAAAAGGGTTTCTTGTTGAAAATAATTAATGAATCCTTGAATCGGATATTAATTAATCAGCCTGGTTGAGATAGTAACACAATGAGATGTCTCCACAAGCTAAAAACTCATTATGCTCCTCTCTCGCGCATGGAATTCATGGGAAATGGAAATAAAATCGATGGGATAGGGGATGCATCCCATCTTCCGCTCCGAATGTATTGCGCGATTTATCATCGCGACTACCTACTTGCTCAGCTTGATGCCGTTATTGATGAAGTCCTCATGATGCAGCACCGACTCGTTCCACGGAACGTCGAGGAACTTGAGCACTGTCTCCATCCACTGCTTCGGATGCAGCACCAATTGTTCGTACGGCACGCGCAGACATTTGCCCGGCCCCAGTTCCTTGCACTGCATATTCATCGACTCCACCGCCGAGTTCCACTTCTTCAGGCACTGCCTGTAATTGGTGAGGTCGAAGCCGGTGATGGTGACTTTCCGCGAAATGATCGAGTGCACGGTGGCGCGGCCGTCGCGCGTCATGAAGATGAATTTCGCGTTGGGGAAGAGCTCCACGACGTAGGTGCCCATCTTGATCGTGAGCGGATCCTTGTTGCAGAGTCGAGCGGCCGGCTCCCCATGTTTGGCGATAATTTCCAAACTGAAGGCGGCAATTGCCGAATTCAGCACATCTTTACTAACTCCAGCCTGCTCCAGCCGCAGCGATTCCTTCTCCGACTTCAGCCAATGCCTGCTGATCTGCAGCAGGCGTGGAATGACTCGTGTTTCTTGCCCGCACCTGCAACAATAAAGCGGAACGTGTGAGTTGTGCAATTATTAAAGCCTCCCCAATGAGCTATGATAGCGTTAATTTATGGTAAACCAAATGCGAAACTAAACCGAAATTTGCGTGCGGCGAAGAACGTGTATAATCCGCACATACCACTAAACGACCGTATTACAATGCGGAGAAGCGTCCCTGCGGTGCTTGCTGGTTACCCTTTTAACCCCGAAATCGTGCCGCTGCTTGATAAATGGCGCCAGTTACCTATAAATTGTTTGTACATGATGTATCTGTGCGTGGGTGTAGTCTGCCCACATTCGCGCCAACGCTAAAACCAATTTATCCTTACGGCTCACAATGTTGCGCGTGGTCGAGGAGAGATTGAAAGAGCTTGCAAGTGTGTGACGGGGGTAGTGGAAGAAGGAAGAAGGCCGAGGCCTTTTGTTGTACGTCCGGACCACGGATGTGGATATTTTGGTAGACGCTATATACTTTGCGGATAGATTTAGCGAGTGATGTTTGGCCTAACATTGTTTGTGTCCTTAAATGTCAAGTTGGCCGGCCAACAACATGAGGGCGGTTGTTAAAAACGCCCTTGGAGTGTTTTATTGTCTCTTCCTCCCGAGTAGAAGCGTTTTTACCAGCCCAGTAGCCTAATCAAGGATCTTTGCTACTTTAAAATGATTTATGTTTGATGTTTGGGAAATGGTGGATGCGCCGGCCTTACGGTAATTTTATCGCTTTACGGTTTTCCTACCACATCAAATTTTGAACCGGAAACATATAAAACATCCTTTATGACTGCATTGGGATGAATATCCTTACATGTTGACTTCCTTCAGCCCCATCTCAAGTCCCAACTCTATCGTTCCATTACATAATTCCCCGCTGCAATTATTTTTCGTCGAATCGCGCATGGAACGTTCTCGAACTTTTTGAGTGTTGAATGAATTGGGGGATTTACCTGATATCGGGATGGGCGTCAAGCATGGCACGCATTAGTGTGGTGCCCGAACGAGGCACGCCGCCGATGAAGATCAATGGCATCTCGCGATTGTACTCGTACATCTTGTGATCCGGCCCGACCACATACTTGTCGGCCGTCACCATCGCCGGCAGGTCGTTCTCGTTGTAATACAGGAGTGTGAAGCGCAGAAGGAGACCGGTGATGACCAGGAGGGCGATGCCGTAGTAGACGCATCGCCGGCTGCCCATCATCCGCTTGAGGCGCATTGTCATCAGGACTCAGAGGGCGGACGATGTCGCTGAAGATGTGGTCGGTGCGCGCTCAACCAGCCGACGATTGCACATTATCCTCTGTGTGGGTGCTTCCGACACGGCCCAAATTTCCTCTATGTGCTCACAGGCATTCAGCAATCACGCCAGGAATGCATTTAACCCGCCATGTGCCAAGGGCCGAGATTTCTGCAACAAGGATAAGCAAATCGATTAAAATCGCTAATTAGAAATAATTTCCAGAAAATGAGTTGCCACCGAAGGAATTGCAATTAAAAACAAGTTAAAACTTTTAATAACTTCCCCTTCTGTTTATTCTTATAGCTTAAGACTTGCACGAAGGAGAAAGAACTTTTAATTATTTTAATATTTTTTTGTTGAGTGAGTTTGTTTAATGTAAGTGAAATGCGGGCCGGAAAAACTTGGTGCGTTCTTCGCATGGCGAAGGGAAAAACTCGCAATGAAATATGAACGCGTATTAGTTTAGCGTGAGGCGCACGTTTTCTTAATTTGAAGATAAATTAGTCATCTCAGCATCGTTCCACTAACGTCATATTTCTTTGTCCTTGCACGTCCTTAAAGGATGCACGCAAAAATGAAAATACGCGCAAAATAAGGAAATGGGATAATGGAAAGGAAGCACCAAGTTAATGAAATTCAAGCGATAAAAAAATTAATTTTTTCCGAAAATGAAAGAGACCAAAATGCAATTTTAAAATACCCGCTATGTTTTGGGGTACTACAATAAGGAAATTGTTTTTTGATTACAATATATCGACTCCATTGTCCTCGGTTGCCAAAAGAAAAAGCAATTTCCTTGCTTTTACCTTCCAAGATCACAGAATGTAAATCACATTACGGAGCAGCATCCACAAGTCGGAAAAGCATATTCATTCGGGAATTCTATCAATATTTATTCTGGCATATATTAGGGAAAAATCAATACGTCATTACGTTCAGGTGTGTCAGAACACGACGACCAAATAACAATAAAAAACCATCGCCGAAATGATTGCGCACAAGCACTACAGCTAAAATATAAATATCCTGTGGGATGAAAAGGCAAACGCCTTCTTCCTATTTGGCAAGTGACGGGCCCAACATGGCAGGACTAGACCAAAAAATGGCAACGGGGGTTGGGGGAGGGTGAAAAGGAAGATGATGATATTTCCGACGTTTCTATTATTTTCCTACCTGCCATCCATCATTTTTATATCTTTCTGCGCTTGCTGCTTCCATCTAAAATAGTACCTTTTCCCTTCTTTCATATATATATTTCTATATTATATATGTTTGTTTGTTTGTTTATTTGCACAGGACTACGATGCAATTTCAGATAGACAGATAGAAAATGAAATACGTTGGGAAAAACGCCTATTCAAGCAGCACCCGAAATTGATAAGATAACAGAGCAGGACGAGGGATCAGTTCAAAGCACCAAGGAAATTCTCCAGTTCCTTTTGCCATCTGTTTTTGTTTAGTTTTTCAATTACAGCCAACTAAGATATCAAATTAGATTGCAAAATTATCTTTTTCCAGGATGAAAAATGAAAAAGTATTCTATCAAATTGGATGAGCCAAAAATTTAAAAATACAAAAATGAAGATATATCAAATAATATACCAAGAAAAAACGTAGAAATTTTGTGAAGTTATGAAATATTTTTGAAAGTATGGAGAAATTATTTAATCAGATAATAACGATACGAACCCGGAATATTTCATCCTTATCATGAATTAATAAAGCCAAATCCGACAAAGACATAAAATATGAGGCGAAATAGAAGCGCCAGTTTGCAAATCCAGTTAATAATTAATGGACGTTAATTTTCCACAAGCACTTCCTTCCCGGCCAGAGACGCCCGGTAGTTAAATCTGTGACACTTCATTAGATCCAAGTTTGAAGTGCGCAATCTAAAAGTGCTTGAAGTTGTTGTTGGTTCAGGTTACTTAACTTCGGCGCGGCGCACAAACCGTAGCCAGACATAAACTCTCAACCTCATCTATGCTATATCTACTTCATCTATAAAACAACATAGACCGCATCTTCATATCAGCCAGCGTTAACCGCCAGTTAAAAGCAAAATTTCATTTATGTATGAATTTACTACTTAATTCACCTAGCCATAACTTGGGCAATATTCACTTCCAGACTATATTCCCAAGAATGGTATAGACAACCCAACATGCGTTATCTTCAAACGTATCTTTAGTAAACTATGAAGATATTTTCCTATATGATTTTCAAACAGACAGGAATCTAGAGAGAGGATTCGTTGTGATAACAAAAACCCACCGAAGAGAGTTAGCTCGATGAATCCTTGTGCAGCAGAGTTAGTAGTTGCATGAAATATTAAATCGGATGCCAGGAGCACTCACATCATTTATGCTTAAAACTACCTCCAACGAAGAGCTCTCTCGTCGACCAGGATTGCTGGCTGGCAAAACTCCTGAACTTGGTAAAACCTGAATGAACCCGAATTAACCTCGGCTCGATTTGCGCCAATGTCCATCGATTATTCATTCATCCCTTTCGTGGCGAATGTTCGCTCGCGTCGTTTCTTTGTTGATCGAAGCAATCGCCATAACGCACAAGCCATTCGCCAACGAACATAATTGCCAATGCACACATTGTGCATCCATTGTATAGGTACATGATGCAATAATCAAATTAATTATATGGTCAGTGCACACAAGTGCAGCCAAACAAACAAACAAACGAAGAGATGGTTGATTGTTGTTGGTAATGTCGTATACACATTATCCATCCTGTCGATGGACTGTTTGTTGATCCCACATCAGGTCCTTCTTACTGATAAACACATGTAACTGTGTGGAACCTCCTAGCAACATTGGTTTATTTAGCTGTCGAATTGGCAGCTAATTACCAAGTATCTAAGGTTGGCACAGTGAGAGATGCTACATGAATGAGCAAGGTAAACTAATTTGCAATTCAATTAATGTGTGCACAAGCAATTTCAGTTGTAATATTGCGTGGATTGCCTCTGCCCATATTACGCGTTTGGCTGTTGAGTGGGCATTCTCAACGATATTCTTCCTCGTGAGCATGGAACGAGTCAGAGAGCGGGTCTCTTAAATGGAATCGTTGCTGGGAACTGCGGCGATGGCTTATATCTTGTATCATTTAATTAATTTGTAAATGAAGTCACTTACTTTGCGCGAATATTGTGCTGGTTACCGCCGAGAGCAGCAGCAGCCGGGCACGAAGCTGGAGGATCAGGACTCTCGGCCAGGAAGAGAGCACGTAATTTGCTAACTAGTAGAATATTGCGAGTACGTACGAAATCTGCAACATATAAACAGCGAACGATTAAAATTCGTGTTATCATTGCGAAATAAATTTCAACTTGCATAATTTGCAAAGTCACTAATTTCATATGATCAAATTAGTTTTGTTTGTGTGATATACAAAAAGAAATATCTTAAAAATGATTTTGGTCCTTTTGGTTTGGTAATATTTTGCAAATTGGTTGATATCAAAAATTTTGATGGTAAAAATATATCAAATTGCTTTAAATTACTCTTAATTTATTACACAACTAATGAATATTCATAGGCAGCAATTCATTCTAAAAACAAAAAAAATTGTGCAAAAATGCCGAACCAATAAATATGAAAATAAACGCAATGTGAAATTATTCAAATTGATGCAAATTGACGCGTGACGCATCAAAATTGATAAAAATTATTATTACGCCTGCCAATTTACGTCGAAATAATCTTGCTTCCGTACGAAGCGTTCGAGTTAAAATCAAATAAAGCGTTCGAGAGGCTCACGCACTTCACCGTAATGATTACATCTTTCCCGAAGCGTTGGCAGAAAAATATTCGCATCAAGAGCAGCTTGGAGGAAAATCCAAGTTTGGCGTGCAAGCAAAAGAAGTAGCAAGAGAGCAAGCATTTCGAGGAGTTGGAGCAAGCAACACACCGACAGGAACTTTCTGACGCCATTAACTTCAACGGTAATCACTTCAAATTATTGGCGAAACTGGCCCAGAATAAACAATACACATTCTCGTCCTCATTCACGCGCGTCCGGGCGCAATTTAATTACGGCCAACGTCGTCTCGGGCGTGGGTGTAATTGAAGTGTGAGAAACAAAAAAACTGAATACGAATGAAGCTGTTCCGGGAAACAAACGCAAATGCCAATCCAGCGCCTCAAGGTGAAACAGGAATGAAGAAAAATAAAAAGGGAATCGCCCCCGCGCCATGTCGGCTTCCGTGCTTCCCATCTTCACCGGATAAAGCTGTAAGTTGCGAAAGTTTCCTGTTCAAACAGGTGAAACAAGTGGCATTGAAGTTGCATGGGAAAAACGAGCGAAAGAAGTTTCAACTTTTATTTGGATTATTTATAGTCGCGCGTTTGATTCGATTGAATTATCCCAGTTGGAAAAACTGTGGCCTACGATGAGGAAGGAAAATTACTACGAATTATGAATGTTTTAAAATATATACACTGTTCTAATTTCAACTGACACTTCTAGGTCATAAAAACTAGAAGAATTTTTGAAAAAGTGAAGACAGAAAATTCTAGAATTAGAATACATTCAACAATTAAATTTGTAAAATCTTCTTCTGAATTTTTGAATCGATTTTCCTCTGTTTTTATTTTCAATAAAATTTGCATTTTATTAAAATCTGGACCATATTTAATCATTTGACAAAAAAATAACTGAAAAACCAAAAGTTACTTTTCAAATCATACAAACTCTGATAGAACCAAAAGTTTTGAATTTTTTCAAGGGTCAGTAAATATTAGAACAGTCTGTACATTTTCTGGGCTTTTTCCTTAGTTGAAAGTTTGTTTTTAATGTATATTTTATGTTTACACGAAACTTCCATCAATATTTTGACTGAAAACGCTTTAAAACTCACTGGAAAAATCATGGTTCTGTCTTAATTTGAAACTTTTCAACTTTAACTCGTAGTTTAAATAATATACTAAAATAAATAAAATTTTGGGGATTTCTGCTTAAATGTGAAAATATATTGATAAAATCTGATTGAAATGTTCAAAAGACATTACTAAAACGTCTCCTTGATAATATCTGACAAACATTAATTAATATTCATGGGAGTATCGAGCACACAAGGCGATAAACTATTTGATGTAATCGCAGCATTACAACGTGACCAAAGCCTTTGAATGAGGCCCGAAAATCTAAATGCAGATAACGAGTAGAAGCACCCCGGGCATTAAAACAACATCCTGGTGCGTTACGTAAAACCGAATTGGGTTCGAACCTGGAACAACAGCCTCGGCAAAACAATTCCAGGACGACATTGAGCTGTCTTCCTAATTTGCAACTATCCAAATCCCACTATTTCCAGTTCCGTAAGGAAATTCCATATCTTACACTTTGAATCCAACCTGTCAAGTAAAAGTCTGCACTGGTTAACCCAGCAATTGTGAACTAAATCCACAAATAGGTAAAAGAAGAAGTATACTGATTATTGGATTACAAAAGAATTGACCTCAATTCTACCTCAATTCTACGATATTCGGATTCCTATCATTGGACAATTAACTAGAATACAGGAAGGTAAAAGAGTAGAGAAAACGAAGAGCCCATAAGGTGGTTTTAGTTTGATATATAGTAATTCCCTAAGATGATAAATCATTGGATTTTCAACGGCATATGTGCTCGGTTTGTTTTTTTTCTGGGCACTAAAACATCCAACTGTGCAATTCGGAAGAAAAGTTTGCTTTCAGGACAGAGCGAGTTCCAACGGATGCGAAAGAAAAACAATGCTATAAATTACAACATCTCGGGAAGATAATAAACTATAAAGAATGTAAAATATTTTCGAAGATCATCATGGGCAAGTTTATATAGCTGTTAAGAAACTAGCTGATTTATAATCTGGATTTATCGTAGAAAAACATAAAACCAACAAGAATAAGAAAATGCAATACGGAATTGACAAGAAAATGTTCTTTATTTTCCATCAACAAGGAATTCTCGTTAAAAGGCAAGGAACAAAAAGCAAAGATTGTACAAAGGGATATACATTGAAAAAAAACTGGATCTTAAAATGTATAAAACAAGCAAACTCAAACCACATTTTCTCTGGAATTCTTTTGTCATTATTAACATGAATTCCAAAGGAAAGACCTCATGAGATGTTTAATATCGTGAAATTTTATTCCAATAAGAGCTCAACATGTGCATATGAAAAAATTTGCAATTTTAGAGTATGTATAGAATTTGCATGGATTTCGTTTTCTTAAGAAAATAATGAAAAAAAATGCAATTTGTTTCATTTAAATCTGTCCAATAGTTTCAGAGATAAGATTTTTCCTTCTAAACTTGTCAGATTTACAATTTAAAGTATGCAAACTCAAACCAGAAGTTTTCCGGAATTTTTGTGTGATTATTAATAAAAATTCTTTGTCACACACGGGAAATATCTCGATATGCCTCGACAGAGAGTCACTACTCTCATCCCTAGCATCTGAACTTCGTTATCATTCATTACGTAATATCGAAGTTTAAATTGAATTTTCGCGGCTGGAACGCGTCGCGACTTTGCAAGTGGAAATGCGAACGAATAATAAGAAATGACGACAGTTGTGCTCCATGAGCACGCACACGTTCTTCACCGCAAAAACCTGTCGCGTCGGTCTTCGTTAGCCAGAAAATACAGCACGAAAGAAAAAAAAAATGCTGCCAACTGAAAGCGGCCAACGAAGAAGTGAAAGAAAATGAAGCATGTAATTGTAATGTTACACCATGCAGCAATGTGCTGAGTAAACTTTATTCAGGGGGGATTTTCCGACACGATTCCCTCACGTTTTGAATTGCTTTTGATTTCGTACTTCATGCTATGATTTTTTCCCATGAAGTGACTTTTGCTTTTGATCAGAGATTAAAGAAACAAATTGTTTGTTTTCAAGATTAAAGTAAAAAAAAATGTAAATATTTGGATATTTAGGGAATTCAATGATAGTTGGAAAATCCATTAATTGAAAAAATTAAAATAGATTGATTGATCTTATGAAAAGACTAACAAATTGTTCATTTTAAACTTCCAATTGTTTGGAACAAATTTTTATAAGTGAGTTCATTTTTGATCAGAAGAATTTAAATGGATATTACTTAAACATATAATGAGACTTTGATTAAATTATGACAAAATAATAATATTTTTTCATTTATCCTGAATCTTATGTTGTTTGTACCAAAATTTATGCACATAAAAGTTGTTCGAACTAAGTTTTTGGATGACAATCAACAGTTCAATGCAAACTAGCAAAAATCATTTTTATGATGTCTACTACAAATTGCAATTAAAAATACAAACAACTCACCATTAAACGACGGAATGCGAATCGCTGGATAAGCTTGGTGAGAAATAATCACCAAAGAGAAGAACGACAAATGAATCCCAAATGAAGCAGTGACAATCAGCAAGCGACATTCAAGCTGCTAACTAACTTAGCAATGGCTTAATTGACGCGTTTCCGGCAAATCTGAAACAAACAAAAACAACATTAATAACTTCAAACCTTACAACGCAGCTCAGCTCTTCGGTGGAAAAATAATCCTCGAGTGTCTACAACGAAACTCTGGGAAAACTCAAAAAGACATTCAATCGCAACGGAATCAAATTTATCCGCGCATGAAGAATGCTTGGAAGATAAATGCCCGAGTTGTCCTTTGCGACAAACTAAATGCACGCCGACGCTCCCAACCCATTTCGGGACGCCTATCTTCTTGAGAGAGGTCGATCCTCGACGTTTATACCCCCAAAGGACCAACGGCCACCAACGACTAAGCCTTCATCCCCCGAAGACGACGACCTCTCTTCCTCTCCTTTCCGATTTCTTCCGCAGTTTGTAGCGACTTTCAAGCAGGGAGAGCGCTTTTCCCTGTTTCCACTAACAACCCCCTTCCGAATGTGTACTTAAGGTATTTTGAACATCCCACGTAATTCAACGTCTCTTTTAACATTATAGATCTATAATTAAATACCAGGATGCACCCCGAAAAGCGACGATGCTGCCACCATCATCATCGTGTGGAAATTCAACTCGAAGGAGAGTCTTTGCAAACAAACTTTCCTGCCAGACCATGCAACGGATTAGAAACTTGTCGACCAAGTTGTACCTACATCCACGTAATAGGTCGAACGTGGGTGGATGGAAAAGATGTGTGCGAAAAAGGCGCACGCATCGCATTGAATTGCACCGAATTGAATTCGCGCTTTCACAGACGACACAAATCCGTTTTTTCTTCCTTCCAATTCGGGAAAGCTGTGAGTGACTATGTGGGGGGGTTGGAAAATATGTTGGGAAACAAGAATGAATGAAAAAAGGACGAATGGTGGCGAATGAGAAAATGAAATGAATGTGCGAGTACGTAATGAAGTTTATATTTCGGTGGAACTTGGAAAATTTCGCGCCGAGGAAGAGCGCAAACGTTTTGGGCCAGGATGAATTTTTCCCCTTCGAGTTTCCCGGCCGCCAAAATCGACAAAAGCTGGAAGCTTCCCGGCTGATTGCTGAGGGTTCGTTCTCGTTCTACTTGCCAAGAAGTATTAACAAATTATTCAAGTTTACAATAAAAGTTCGACTGCAAATTACAACTGCATCAACGGACATTTCAAGTTTTTGTCATTTTAGGGCGATGCAAAGTTTATCCTATCCAACTTTGCAAATTGTCATTGGAGTTTTCTATTTTTTATATTTTTTCCAAATCCAGGAATTAATTCAATGAAGCAAATGATCAAACTTTGCAACATTAAATCACTTACTTAAAGTTTTTCAGAACTATAAACTTGAAAATATTAGACAGAAAGTAATTTAAATTTAAACTGTAAATTGCAATGAATTGTAAACTTCAGTTTATCTATCTCCAATTTGCAAGTGGGTTCATATAATCATGATATCTCGTATAAATTAAATTGAATGAAGCAATAAAAGTTTTTCCTCTGGTGGGGGACCAGCAATTTCCTCCAAGTTATCTATTACATGCACAAAGAAACGCAAAGTTTAATAGTTAACTTGCCTCAATTAGCTTAACTCGTGTGGTTTACTACACCACCCTTTATGTCTGCCTTTCTTTGTGGAGTATTCATGCCGGAAGTTCCGCCATAGAAAAGGAAACTTCCTCAATTATACGAAGGTTACCACTCAGCCATAAATTAAGCATTTCTATAAATAAGAAATAAGTTTTCTATGCGCGCAAGATAAACGATATAAATATATTAAATATATATTAAATAAGTTTCATGGCTTTTCCTGCGATAATTTAAGGATGAAATTGCGGAATCCTTCTGATGATGCTACCGAAGAAGACCGAGAAGAAGATGGAAGAAGCAACTTCGAACATGGAATTATTTTAAATTAAAACTGATTAAAGTGAGATACTAAAACTTCCTCTCGAGTAATTTAAATGGAAATATTATGGTATTAAACATTTCCGCCATGTGTATGGGAAGAAATTAACTCAGACACGTTCGAAACAACAGCTTTGATTCAAAAATGTATTTACGTAAACTTCCTTCGCGAAATGGAAACAATTGGTGGCAAAAGCAGTTTTGCAAGTTGATAAACTCTCAGCTAGTACAAACGATGCTCGCCAAATTTGAGACTTGTTCATTTAGATACATGACGATATATGCGCCAAAGAAGGAATGAGACAATAGGCACACCACACATGTGGTTGGTGGCTCTTTTTTGTTGCTCCTTGCATTTCCTTGCCGGAGGGCGAAATGTAGCAACTGACTCGTGCAAATAAAGTGAGCGCAATTGCGTAATAACCGACTTTGGGGGAACTTTTCAGCGATAGCTGTTCCGGAGGGCAGAGAAGTCGAGGATGGCGGAAACCCTACGAAAAGGACGACAGAGTATCTGGGATATAGTCAGCAGCAGGATGGGATAAGCAGTCGTCGTTGTGGCTTATTAACTTGACACAAAGTAAGTGAATTTCGGTTTGTTTTGCGCTTATATTTGCACTAGAGTTGATCAACTGTCATTTGTTGTATGGAAATGGATAATTATCTCTATGGAATTTAGTATGGAAGCAGATTTCTGCAATTACATTTTGGAATAATGCAAAACTAATTATATTATATTCAATTGTAGAGTTTGTATTTTGTCAAATCCATTAAATTTTCATTCTAATTTTTTAATAATCTACAGATATAATCCTAAAATTAAGGGACCATTCAGATGCTATAGAAATTCAAAAAGTAATAGAATTTGATTGGATTTTTTGAAAAATTAAATAAATTTTTGTCTTAGAAGAAATATGCCGATTCTAAATCATGACTCACGTCTATTGTACCATCAATTTTCAGGCTGAGGGTGCATTATACGTGTACCATGATCTAGAACCGGCTTATTCCTTCTACTCACAACAAAAACACCTACAAATCACATATTAAATGCAATGCAACCCTCTTAAGAAAAAAAGATTTTCACAATAAATCATGCCTCAACCTTGTTCACTTTTCCTCAGATATATCTCACTTAAGTGTGTCTGGATCCACACAGATGTCAAGAGAATAACCTACTCATTAGTACTAAGGACACTGGAGCGAGAAAAACACAGGAAATGAGCTAATTGTTAGCAAGACGCGCATCTCAGTGAACTTTCTCCGATGAAAACGTGCAAGAAAAAAGTTTACTCCGGAAACACGGAAACCCCCCATAGTGCAAATGCGAAGGAAGCGCCCGAACGCTACAGACGGAAAAACCTTCTTCCAAGACTCTTCTTACGTTTGAGCTCGTTTGCTCCTCTTTGCAGGAAAAGTAAGTTTGCTTGATTAATTACAAGACACCGGTCTTCGTTGCTTGCCGTGTTGCTGCAAACTACACTTCTACCTACAAACAGAATCTGTTCCTTTTTTGCCACGTGGAGTACACTCCCACGAGTTTCTTTGTTTCGTCCCAAGGGAGGAAATTAATTTTTCATTTTCATTATGTTTTATGTCCACATTTAAAAGGTCGGCGTGAATTTTTTACAAAGAAAATCACAAATGTGAAAGATTTGTTGCCACAATAAATTCTTCCACATGTTCTCTTTTTATTATCCATTCAACGTTTGCACGATTTATTAAGTGCAAAAATGTGTTTTGTGTTGCTTTATTTTGCAGAACTGTTGCATGTGATATTCTGGCGGTTGTAAAATAAAAGAATTTGCAGACAAGTTTCGTACAGTTGTTGCATATTTGTTTGGTGGAAATGCGGAAATTTAGTTGGTGAAAGTTGGGGAATTTTTGTGGTTTTATGGATTCAGTTTAACAACAATTTTCAAGTATTCACATGTAACTTTTTGAATACATTGAAGATGTACCATGGGAAAATTTTGAATTTTAAATCCTAACCATTATCAATTATAAAAGGCTCAACTTCCAGCTTCTAGCCTAGAATTATTATCATAGATAAAATACAAGATGTTTCCCTTTTACATCTTTCGATATCATTAGTATTCGCTTTGCGGTTGCAAACCCCAACGAGGGTTACTTTTGAATAAGTAATTCCTTAGAAACATAAATTTCACAGCAATCCTTCCCCCACTCCTTCCCCCACCACTCAATGATATCTCCGTGTATCGATGCGTGTACTGAATTTATAGCAAACCAAATTCACATAAATCCTTCAAAACTACCCGGTTCCAGATGGTATATTTATGAACTTAATCTATATGGAAATTAGATCCTTAGATCCCTTTTCAAGGATAATTTACACGTTTTAAAAATGCAACACCTCATAGCACCTAGTAACGCGGTTTGTAAATTAATCACCGACTTCATTAACTCGTAAACAAAACAAGGAACAACACCCAAGACATAGAAGAAAGTGCAAAATTTCGAAAAATTGATTAATGATGTGTTTTTAATTGCGTTCTTCTTTCACATAAATGTTTCGCTATTTTGTCTTTGTATTGGACCACCTCTTTTTTAGCAAACTTGCTGCCAAGTAACAAGACGTTTTCGAAGACACGAAACGACATAAAACAGCCTCACTTTTTCACCACCAAGGATAAAGCAGTGCATTATACACTCAACTTGGACACTTCAACAAAGTTATGAAAGGACTTGCATGTCCTTCTTTCTTCTACACCTCGCGAGCGGAAAGAATGGCGCTGAGAGGAAACAGCAAGGACCTCCTCCTCCTCCTCCCTCAACCGGAAATGTATACCCTTGTGATATTATCCTTCCTCTCAATGAAAGCGAGTGGTCCGTCCGTCCGTTTTCTGCACGTTGTGATGACTCAACATCCTTCTAATTTTTTGCCCGATCGTTTTTTTTCTGTTTTCATCCTCATGCTTTGCGTTTTTGCCCACGAAACGGAGCATCGTTTTTCTTCCATATTGATTTCGTTGATTTACGACTGTCGTCGGACGCTTTGTTTCTGTCTGCCATTTGAAGTTGGTACTTGATGGTACTGTATGGGCCAAATGGCTTCAAGCAGGTTTCGAATGGCGAATGCGCGAATTTCCGACAAGTCAGACAAATGGCGCAAGAGAAACAGAGAGAGGAAGCGAGCGGATGAGTCGCAATGTTCGCTCATTAATCATTCTTTGATCAACTTGAAGAATGACCAAATGGTAATGCCCGTCAACTAATGAGTCTTATCATGTTAATCAAATGCGGAGCGCGTGCATGCTTGTTACTCTTCATGTCATCGTCGTAATTACATGTGGTTGAATGCTTTTTGTTTAAAATGTTTGTATGTAATTAAGCCGAATGTTCTTCGAGATGTATTCTTGTTTCGGAGTTTTTCCGTCTTTTTTTCCCAGGTGGACCAATTATTTAAGCCCATTAATTAAACTCGTTTTTAAGGTATTCATGGAATGTCAGATCGTTAGCTTTTTTCATTAAGATGTAATTTCCCGAATTAAATATACAAAGTGTCTCAATATATTTACTAAAATTAAATAAAAAATATTTCATATTTTAGTCTATTGTTTTCAATGTTATTTGGTATGAATTGTTTGTCAGTTAATATCCAATAATCCCAGAATAATAATTAAAAATAAAAATTGCGTGCAACTGATTGAAATTGTAAATAAAAAAAGCAAACAATTTTGATGGAATTTATTATTGTGTGAAATCAAATTATATTCATATTTCTAGCGTAAATTCAATAATCTCTCATATAATATTGACGAGGGATAAAATTATAGTTCATGAAACAAGACCAATTGTTATAAATACCACGCAGATTTCATGCCCTAAAACTTTCCAATTCATTGCATAGAGAATATATTTAAAAATGTCGAGTGTGTGTTCAATTTTACATTTCCAATTCATCAAAATTCTCATTTCACACCACATCAGTCAATCGAAATTTTTATCATTTTTTGATAACATGCCTCAGCAACCAAAATCGACCAATTCATATTCCCTCTAGCGAACAGAAGCAATTTTTTATATATTATTTTAATTGGACATGTGAAAACTGTTCCATTATAAATATTTTACTATTTCTCCATTGTTTAATTTTTTGTTTGCCAAAATTTGACAACTTCAATTTTTTATACATGAAGCAATGACTTCATAAAAAAATTGTATGTTAATTTCGTAATCAGTTTGAGTGAAACTTTGACAAGATCTCTGCAAACTCTACCCCATGCAACTGATGATTCAATTAATTGAATATGAATATTGAACACATCGCACCAGCTAAAATTAATATGCAAGCAGCAAGCTGTACACATTAGCATTGTCGTTCGCTCATTGTCTAAAATCCATATGATGACCAGCACTGCAAACTCAAGTAATCACTGCTAGCAATCTTAGTTGCAAAATCAGAGAAGCGAGGACGACAAATGCAAACAGACCAATCCACAAGCCAAATATTCACCCATTATCGATTGCATGGTAATTATTACACATAATGGGACGTTTACATTTGGTTCAATACACCCAGCTCAACATTCCATATATCTCAATCAATAAATGGGCCATATACAAATTACAACTTCAATCAAAGCAGTCAGAAATGGAGATTTATGCGACAAAAAAATCAAAATTGATTGAATTTTTAATAAACATTCTTCCATGCGTCCAGCGAACACACCTCAAGTAATAAACAACAAGAAATCAATTAAATGTTACTTCCGGCGATGTTTGCTGTTGGACCATGCATAAATAATGCGCTTATCGCGAAGATTTGTAGCTACGTTAACAGTTAATGTCAATATAATTTATGCTTTAATCGATAAAACGGCAAAACTATTGTTTATATTACACCGGCGATAATCAATATTTAAGGCTAATAACCGAGTCGATGCGTGCATGATTTACGGCTGGGCCTTATTACAATTTCATAATAGTACAATTATCTCGATAATAAATTGCACTTTTTTATTGCCAACGGACTAACTAAAACGGCACTGACACACTGCCAACGAAATTATTAGCAATTATCCACGCTCCATTTTTGGATTTCATTGTAATGTCCGTAAATGAACTGTTAAATCATGCATTCTTTTGCGTATGAGGCGTCATTTCAGGATTGGTCGCTTTTGCCATGTTCTGATTTAAATTAAAACTCTCTTATTTGGGTGCTAATTTATTTTACTTGTTTGTTATTTCTTTTAGATGATTACCAATTTTTTTTTGTATTCCATTTTAAATTCCTTACACAATTTATTTTTGTTTGGAAATTTGAAAAGTGAACTTATGCAAAACGAGTAAAACCTAATTCATTCAATTAAACTTGAAAAATCACTTAACATCAGTGGAAAAATAAAAACAAATTAAAAACCTCACGTTGTTTAACGAAATTACATGAAATTATGTACGTGTCGGTGTTATTGACATTGAAACCACGCATATGCTCATAAAACGAACCGTTAAGCAAATGTATATCTAAAAAAATAACGTCCATTCAGTGAGTTGAAATATTCCAATGAACTTACAGTTAAACAACAAAATTAACGTGCATAAATTACACAATAATTAATATTTCAATGGGACCTATACGACTGATCCTTTTAATATTAATCATGAAACTTTGCATTAATTTTAATTACCTGCCATTTATTTCCTGCCTATTTAATTATATAATTGAAAAGAATCCAATCAATCATTAAATGAAAACTATTGAATGCTGAAATTTTTCCAAAACTAAATTTTTCCAATTATGATTTTATGGAAATATGGGAATTGAATAATTATAAAATTCTAAAACTATTTGGAAATCGACAAAAATGCCATTCATCATACGCCCTGGATGCTTCAACGAAACAATGCCAAACTTTTCCAGCACGAATTCCATGAGGAATTTGTTCAGAAATATGCCATGCACAAATTTCCAACTGATTACTGACTACATTATGCCTTGATAAAATCGACCAGTAAAGCTACTTAAACTACGAACGTGTAACATTTTGAGGCGTGAGTAATATGTAACTGATTATAAATACTTCAAGATAATATGTTGGTTAAAAAGGCAATTTCAGATTATGGAAACCGAATTCGCTACTCGCAACCATAAATTAATAGCATTATCAGCACTTTTAAATCAGCAATTACCAAAATTTAAACCTGCCCAATAATCCGTATTAAGATTGTTGATAATTTGAATGATATGCCAAATTAAGGAAACTCGAGCATGTACGTGTAATTTGCATATAAATTACGCCAAATTTTATTCGGATCGATGTACTTTCAACTGTTTTGCACAAGGTGTTTCAATCAAACAGTAACGACCACCAAAAAAGAAGTCCCAAGTAGGGCCCAAAACAAAATCGATTAATAATTAATGAACCTAACCCTTGGAAATGTAATTAATATGATCCTAAGGAGTTATATCGAACTAATTTCGAAATTTCAGGACGATAAACATGTTTGTTCTAAATGTGATTAAGTCAGTCTAAACTTTTAATTTAACGATGATCAAAATGTTTGGGCTCAATGCACTCGATGCATATTTATCTTCATTATCGACTGAAATAACCAAAAACGATGACTCTCTCGAGGAAAGATTGAATCCGTTTGACATTTATTACAGCTCTAAAAGGCATAAACACAGTAACCGAAAATGGTCCAAAAACAGTCCGCTCAGGTAATTGGTATAATTAGTGCAATGGGAAATTAAAATTCGCCTTTTCCCACGCGTATTTTTCATGCTCAATTTTTGGGCACAAAATATGCTCGCCGAAAACATCTCGCATACAAATAGCCAATTAATAATTAATTACATACATTTTACCGGCCACCCGAGTAGAATATTGTTAGGTCTATATTAAACCGAAAATTAACTGACAACGCAGTACAACAGTAATTTCGAAAATAGGTATTCCATTAATGACATCGCACATTCAATAATAACATTTATACCAAACACGAGCATAACGCAAATTTTACGTTCAAGCTTCATTAGACAGACAGCTATTGCAAATTTGATTCAAATTGATGCAAGGTACGTAGTATGTGCATATATTGGATCCGTCATTCATATTTGTTCATTGTCCATATGTTCATCATTCAATTTGGGTAATAGCCAGCCGAATAATAATGAATAGCTTGCACGGTTCATCGAAGCCATATTATACAATATTTTATGAAATATATTCAAATTGTATTTCAATCCATCTACGATAACTTAATTAAAATGAAGTATATTTTATATGCGCGGGTAGGATATTAATTTTAATTTTAAAACTGGACCCGTCACCTGCCCTCAAAGTGGATAGGGGTAGAGTGTAGGTGTAATTACTTATATATGGTTTTTATTTTTAATTAAATTCCAATTTTGTATGCGAGATGAAATAATTAATTAATCTCACGCCTTTGCGAACCCCACGTCGTTTTAGCTTTTTAAAAGTTTAATTGGTCTAATTAAAGCGTTTTGATTGATAAAATAATTACGAAAACAACAAAAGGATAATTTTTCGTTTTTATAAAGTCCATATATGCAATTTCGGGTATTTCTATGTCCCGCACAGATTTGAAAGCAAGAGCGTTGTTATTTTTTCGTCAAAATACTATAAATGCCCTTTGAATCATCCAAATCGGTCAAGTAGTTTCGGAGATATGAAAATTTTTGAAAACTCGAGCGATTTTAAGAATTTCATTTCGATTTTTTCGCTACAAATATTTTTTCAAATTTCTTCTTCGAACGCGATTTCTGGGCTCCCCATTACCAAAAGGGCATAAACCCATAGATTTTTGGAAAGTACTCATCAAAACCTACAATTTGGTTCTATTTTTGGTTTAATTCGTGCAATCGTTTAAAAGTTATACGCAGTTAAAGGAGCGAAAAAAAGCGAAAATTTTGCATTTTTCGAACTCCATTTTTTAGGTTCGGGCATTTCCGAATTCCGGACAGATTCGGGACCACGACCAATGTTATTTTTTCGTCAAAATACTATAAATGCCCTTTGAATCATCCAAATCGGTCCAGTAGTTTCGGAGATATGAAAATTTTTGAAAATTCGAGCGATTTTAAGAATTTCATATCGCTTTTTTCGCTACAAACTTTTTTTTCCATTTTTTTCTTCGAACACGATTTTTGGGCTCCGCATGACCAAAAGGGCATAAACCCATAGATTTTTGGAAAGTACTCATCAAGACCTACAATCTGGTTCTATTTTTGGTTTAATTCGTGCAATCGTTTAAAAGTTATACGCAGTTAAAGGAGCGAAAAAAAGCGAAAATTTTGCATTTTTCGCAGTCCAGTTTTCAGGTTCGGATATTTCCGAATTCCGGATAGATTCGGGACCATGACCAATGTTATTTTTTCGTTAAAATACTATAAATGCCCTTTGAATCATCAAAATCGGTTCAGTAGTTTCGGAGATATGAAAATTTTTGAAACCTCGAGCGATTTTAAGAATTTCATATCGCTTTTTTCGCTACAAACTTTTTTTTCAATTTTTTTCTTCGAACGCGATTTCTAGGCTCCCCATGACCAAAAGGGCATAAACCCATAGATTTTTGGAAAGTACTCATCAAGACCTACAATTTGGCTCCAACTTTAGTTTAATTGGTCCAGTCGTTTAAAAGTTATACGCAGTTAAAGGAGCGAAAAAAAGCGAAAATTTTGCATTTTTCGGACCCCATTTTTTAAGTTCGGGTATTTCTGAATTTCGGACAGATTTGGGACCATGACCAATGTTATTTTTTCGTCAAAATACTAGAAATGCCCTTTGAATCATCCAAATCGGTCCAGTAGATTCGGAGATATGAAAATTTTTGAAAACTCGAGCGATTTTAAGAATTTCTTATCGCTTTTTTCGATACAAACTTTTTTTTCAAATTTTTTCTTCGAACGCGATTTCTGGGCTCCCCATTACCAAAAGGGCATAAACCCATAGATTTTTGGAAAGTACTCATCAAGATCTACAATTTGCTTCTATTTTTAGTTTAATTGGTGCAATCGTTTAAAAGTTATACGCAGTTAAAGGACCGAAAAAAAGCGAAAATTTTGCATTTTTAGAACTCCATTTTTCAGGTTCGGGTATTTCCGAATTCCGGACAGATTCGGGACCATGACCAATGTTATTTTTTCGTCAAAATACTATAAATGCCCTTTGAATCATCCAAATCGGTCCATTAGTTTCGGAGATATGAAAATTTTTGAAAACTCGAGCGATTTTA
>JARJDZ010010770.1:0-18910 GCA_030264555.1 Aleochara sp. GC000083
ACAATTCTTTTACTGTATTTTCAGCTTTTCTCTTTCAGATTCTACAAAAAAATAAAATAACAAAAAACCCGGTGTTCATATTTGTGTACCCCCAAACGGGGGATAATCTTTTTTTTTTCTGTTTCAGGTGCCTTTGGTTTTGCCTTCTGATTTCAGTCGCAAAATCATTAACCCGGCTCAGGGGGATCAGATGACAAAGATCCCACCTGGGTAATTCTTGGCAGGCGCGTCCACGACGCGGGGGTGGGCACCATCTGCAAATATCACCTTGTTAATCACAATTGCTATTATTTCATTATTCACTATAATTGCAGATGGTGGCAAAGTTCTGTCAAGGACCCTTAATTTGAGGGTATACATTGCATTTGTATATTTTATGTAAACTAGGAGCTTAATTGCTATAGGCTTAATTAAATTTTATGAAATTACTGAAAATCAATCTAGAATATTATCAGGGATTTCAAAAGCAATCCTAGCAGAATAATAATATCAACTTCTTAGTTAGAGGAGTATTTTCAAAAACATATTTAAAAAAATGTTATCATATTAACTAGTCAATTAAATTTGAATGTTGTATATTCCCGCCATTTTTCCTACTAGCGCCAACTAAATTTATTTAAAACCGTTCAGTAATATTGAAACACAACTAACTATTAGCTACTTCTAGAATTTATAACTGATATTAATATTTTATAAATAATTATCGTATATAATATGAATGCGTGTAGTTTTCTGCAATGTATAAATTCAATTCAGCCAAGTTACGAACCAGACCATGGTGCACTAAATCTGTCAACGATTCGATTCAATCCTGCAGGCGGTGCAATTCCTGCTGAATCGTTTGTAAATAGAGCATTTCATACTAGTTCACACATAGACAATGCATGTACGCTCGCAGTGTACGTGATTAGATTTGATACACCTACATCTGAACGCGACAAAAGTCATCTCTCGGCTATTGTCTCCGACGAGACGAGATGTTTATGTTGTATCTTCGACGAGTGCTCCAGCGCGGCTAGGAATATGGAATGGTTACGTAATAATAAAATATTGGGGGCGAATCGGGCTGGAAATCATACCCGAGCCCTACTCAGCACCGACGAGGAGTGCGACCCCCAAGCCTGCTACGACAGCTTCAAGCAGCACTGGCAGCAGGCGTTGAAAATCATCAGACGCACGCAGGTTGGACATTGCCACATCTCAAAATATTCCAAATAGTATTCATCGATTATTTGTTTGAATTTGTAGCAACTACCCAGTCATGATGATGTGCTCAGCGTCGTCAACCACATGGAGCAAATGGGTGCACTCCTTCTGTATGACATCAAGAAGTGGGACCAGCAGATACCTTCCAGTGGGTCAAACTGCCTGGAATATCTGATTGGAGAGAATGTTTTGGACAAACTATATGAATGGGGCATCCGAACAGGAAAGTAAGTTTGGAACATTCATTTCGAGAATGTATATTAATATAATAGAATGATATTTGTAGATACATGAATGCTGTGATATCAGAACAATTCAAACTCTATGAAATGTTAATATGCCAGTCACGCCATGTTTTACTGGTACAGAACGCATTTCTCCAGCCATTATTGAAGATTCTGGGCTCCTGTCTCAAGGAGGTGTTTCCCAAGCAGATGGAGAAGCTGCTCGTAAATCTTCTCTACCAACTTTGCATTGTGTTGATGCAGAATGCTGATCTGGTTGACTTGTTCTTCGTGAAGGACAACCAACAAACAAGGTTCATTATTTTTGCCCTGCTGATACCATTCGTGCATCGCGACGATAACATCGGCATGCAAGCTAGGGACTCGGTGCTTTTATGCATGTCGCTATCGAAGAAGAATACCAACATTCGCGAATACATAACGAAAGAGTCGAATATCTGCGCGCTGTTGGCTTCCGGCCTTGGAGGCCTCTATTCGGAGCTACCACATATTCTGGACGACATCGCCGTCCCCGATTGGTACCGGTTGACCCCCGACGACGTCAACGACATTAAAGACTTGTCGACGTTCGTCACATCGTTAGAGTTCAGCAACAGCGTTGCTCAGATGGCACATGGAGACATTGTGCGCCAACTGCAAGACTTCATGTACATGGGCTTCCTCATACCGATATTCGGGCCGGTGCTGCTGCAGAACACACCCGACGAGCAAATTGCCGTCACGGCATACCTAGAGCTCATGTTACGCACCGTCACCAATCCCGGCCTGCTGTTACCGCTGCTCAAATTCCTGCTCACCGTTGAATACGATGGCCAGCGACTTCTGGATATTCTCATGGCACGCATTAATTCGCCGCATACGCAGCTTAGCCTCGTGTCGCTGGCATTATTTGAGACACTCGTTGATCTGAACTGCGAGGATGTCATGCTGGAGTTGGTGTTCCACCATCTGCAGCCTTGTTTGCATATGATACTTTCTCAAAGGCGAATGTTGTTCCCCATTGATCCACATTGCGAGAGCGCTGAGAAGTTTCTGCGATTGGCGCCCGATTGCAGCGAGATGAATATGCTGACGCCGAATATTGATGGACGGACAATTAACTGGAATCATTATGGAGGACATTCATCGTTGTATGGGAATTATCATGCGTATTTATGCGATGCGAAGAACAAAATTAGTACGTGTCAGGTCGCGTGCGAGAATTGGACTAATTCCTATGAAAATCATAATGATAATACAGGTACATTTATTTCTAGGAAGAATCTTCCGGGTTTTGTCTAAATTTTGATATTCATTTTAGACGAACAACTGACAAGTTTGCCCTCGTTGGGCGAAAGCAGCGGCTACGAAAGCCTCAAACTCAAGATGGACGAACCGGTGCGAGTGTGGCAATTGTCACAGCACCAGCAGGAACCGAAGTCTCTGGCGTTCAACAACCACTCCAGCGATCCGCTCAATTCCTCCATTAGTGTCGGCCCATTTTTGACGATACTCCTCGACAAGCTCAAAGACATGCTCTCCAATTCATTCTTCGTCAATCTGCACCTCACTGGACTCATTTCAAGACTCGCGATCTATTCGCACCCACTCTCACGCGCATACCTCCTAGATCATAGCCTCATCTTACAACCCAATGTGCCATCTATCTTTCAAGTAAGTACTCCAACTCTGTCGTCAAGCAACTCCATTAATTTTTTTGTACTTGGTAGATTCTCGGTGCTCTTAAGCAACAAATCGACGAGTTCCTCGCACGTCAACCCGAAAAGGCTGCGCTCATCCAGAGCGCCAAGCAATTCCTCCTGGATCGCGAAACGCGCCTGGTGCAAGCTCGTCGAGTAGCGCACGATCGCAACTCGCTCGGCTCCACGTCCTCGAACATCAGCACGGCGACGAGCACGACGACGATGACGTCCAACCAGCCTGGTGATGATATGCCGTTCCAACGCAATGGGCCAAAGCGTCGCAGTTTGACGCAGCAATTATCGTCGATTTCGAGCATGTTTGGACGGCGGCAGGGCCCTCCGTCGGCACCATCGCCGCCGTCATCAGACGTAGGCATGCAGATGATTACGCAGACGGAGGAGTTGCGTCAGGCACTCTATCCGAAATTCAATGATGCACAGCGCGTCGCCGTTTGCGCCGTCCTGCTGGACGAATGGGTTAAGGAGATGGCGGCGTTGGCGCAGGAGCATGCCATCAGCCAGCTGGCTGTACTCCTGAAGTAATCCGCCGACGATGATGATGCCAAAACAACGCAGTGTATGCTTGCAGTGCCAGCATACGCCCCAATTATCTGTGATCTCCAAAGAAACAAATGACTACAATGCGTGGCAAATTTACAAAGTAACATAGGGAAGAAAACTGCTGTACCGATTTCCCTCTGGATTGCATCCACGGAAGACATACCTAAAAGTTTAATAATTGACATATTTATTAATTTTACTAGCGTTTAGTTTGTAAGCGTCCTTATTAGAACGTGTTGGTGATTTTCATTGCCACTATTTTCGTATTTTGAAACCTTGTTAACTTATGTATTTCTCATGTATCGTTTAATTAAGGTATTGATCAAACTACCAACAAAAATAGAGTGAAATCAAATTCTTGTATTAACAAATGGAATGTTTTTGATTGTATAATAAAATTATTTTAAGCATGTGCTTGTATGCACTTAAAGTTTCTTTTAGGTTGGCAATTATCAAGAGAGCATTCAGCGCGAAAAGGTACCACAAATATTCCTTTCTTGAATATATTATTAATTTTTTTATTTTTTAGGTCTCTATAATTATAATACATCAAGAAAACATAAATTCAATAATATGTATGTACAATAGATTTTTCCACGAATTTATATCACATTTACCAAAATCTGCTAATGTAATAATGCAATGCTGAAATGTCTTAATATACATATAGGTATGAGAGTAAAGGCAAATATAAATAATATGCATTCTTACAGTACAGTACATCTCCTCTTGCGTGAACAACTAGACTTCATTTCTTTGGTATTATTACTAACATAAGTATATTGAGTGTTGGTGTATTGTTTTGTTTCACTTTGTAGTTTATGTAGTATAGTCATAGTAGCTGTATCGAAAAATTTGTATTCAGATTCATCGTTGATTGTAATGGGATGCATGCGTCGTATCATAAATTGCGACGAATCATCCCAGGAAAGGAAAAGTATGCGTAGAAAAATATGCAACCAGATGCACATCCATTGTAGTGTAAATACGAAATATGATTTGTTCGGATGGTTTGTTTGTTCAAAAATCACCGTGAGTTTTAGGACCAAAAAATATACGCCAGAGCACTGCCGAACTAATTTTCCGACAGAAACACCGATTCGCTACGTTGACGATGACGAACATAATCCCTAAAACACGACTATCTATGCATTTTGATGACATTTACGAGTAGCTAATTCTAGCGAAGATGAATGCTAAATACTCTGACTATATTTATGTCATAAATAAGTGTTTATGATGCACTCGAACTTGAAATTCAACGCCGCTGATGGCACGCGCCCGGCGGCCACTTGCGATTTAAATAATATATCACTATATACGTTTATCTCTATGTATGTATGTATATCATATGCATATCTATTGTATCATTCATACTCTGGCATGGTTTCCATTTATAATAACCTATCTATCTAATCGCTAGTAGTTTAATTAGTATGGCAGAGACGTATACCTCAATACTGACTTTGACTTTGAATTCGAACGTGCGGCACGTCGAAGCAATTAATTACACGCGCGTCGTCACTCTTGTGGTAACTCAAAAACAGTACGGGCCCCTTCCCTTCGTTCCCTTCGACGAGAAGATGCTTCCCGTCTACTCGCCGATGACGGTGGCGGCCTTTCGCTAGTCGGGCAACATGTGAACGAAACTAATAGGGAACATGCCGCGCCGTTCCGGCTGGTTCGCGACCATGCCCTCCATCCAGTTCTCGTCCTCGGTATTCTCGTTGATGACGACGATGATTTCGCCCTCTTGGAAGGAGAGCTCGTCCTCGTTGTCCGCCTCGCAGTTGTACAGCGCTTTGCAGCGCCGGGCGCAGCTCCCATTCGGCGTGTAGGGGTGGCGCGTGCCTCCTACACCGGTAGGTGGTGCACCACCTCCAGGTATCCCGATGCCCGCCATCGCGGCAGAGATACCGACGTGCGCTGAACGCGGTGACGACGACGTCGACATTGGACTAGATGCAAGCTTGGTGTGTGTTGGCGAATCGGCCGCCTAGAAAAGTAATATACGATTAGAACAGATTGGAGCGTTGGAGATGCCTTCCAACAATGCTTGAGGTTGTTTGTTATACGATGAGTTAAGCAGTTGGTCGTTAAATGCGAATGTCTGGAGTCAAAGTCGCATAATAAGAAAACGTGTCAGAAATAGCGTTATTATTATGGATGAGAGCGCACTGCCAAAAACAAACAACAACTCGATTTTTACTGGTTTCGTCGGGAGTGGAATGCCGAGCAGCAAACGTTCGTAGTGAATCGATCTTCCCTGATTACAATAAACAATTTATGACGGTGGAGAGAATCTTCAAAATTAAATTTCTGGGATAATTTGTAGAAGAATTGGAACATACCCTTCGTGGAGGTGGAATGGGATTCAACGAATTATCTAAATCCGACGTCATCGAGCAAATACTCTCCGAAGACATTCCATTCGATAATCGGGGACTCGGTGCTGGAGGTGGCGGGTTTTGCGGACGCTTCACATGTCCCATGGCTTTCTCCCCCGATTTGTCCATTTGCATGACTAGTTTACTACCTGGTGAACGATAAAAAGAGAATTAGAAAGCAACGCAGCAACGAAGAAAGCAAAAATTTCGTACCATATTGTATCACAGAACGACTTGAACTGGAGTCACTGCTGGGCGAACGCTTATGCGTATGGCTGAGCGTGTGATAGCCGGCGACGACCGGATCAGAAGGTGTCCGACTATGGCTGCTCGGCAGAGTGCCGTACATGGCAGCCCCAGGTGGCAACTGCATCGCTACGGCAGCGGACGGCGGCAGCGGCGCCACGCGCTTCTTGAGACTACCGTGCATACTCGACGGCGGCGCGGCTGAAAGACAAACACCGCATTCAGTACACCTGGTGCTCGACGAACGCCCCGTCGTGCCATGCATACCGTTGACAGGTTTGCGTGACTGCGCTGGTGGCGGCGGTAGCATTTGGCGGTTGTTATTTGGACTACTACCTGATTGCAAGCTGTCGCAGGTCGATGAACGGGACCGGAGTGCTCCAGGGGAATCGCCTCCTCCACCTCCTCCTCCACCTCCTCCTCCACCGCCTCCGCCGGTGTAGCTGGGTGGCCGCGAACGGTTCTTCTTCTCCGGTGTCAACGATCCATTCTACAAGATATTACGATTAAAACATCATCACCATGGGTGACAATAAAGATTTTACATACCCGATCATCGATGATGGTGTCATCATCAGAGAAATCGGTGGAACCATCGTCATGGGAAAGATTCCAGTCGATGTTGATGTTATCGAAGAGATGCTTTTGGCGATTGGCGGCGTTCTCGAGCAGCTCCTGGCATTGCAAGTGCCCCATTTCCTGCGCGATTATCATGGGCGTCTTCTCCTGCGAGTTGCGGATTGTAGTATCGGCCCCGCTGCGTAGCAGCAGCTTCATGCATTCCGGTTTATCAAAAAGCGCGCAATAATGCAGCGCTGTGTTATAACCACATAAATCCGACGAAGGTGGAGCCAAAGTTTGCTTATCAATGCCGCTTGACGACATGTTTTGGACGAGGAAATCAACGATTGCCAAGTTTTTGGCACCGGAACGCACCACGGCGCGGTGCAAGGCAGTTTGACCTTGATCCTGAAACATCATCACCAAAATCAGAAATTTCAAGACTTCATTTTGCATCTTCAACTTACCGATGAAGGTAACACCGCTGACAAATCAACATTTTCGGCGTAGACTTGCAGAAGCAATGCCAAATCAACGCTGTTAACCGCCTCCTCCAAGTCGTACAACTTCTGCTGCTCCGTGTGGCACGTCTTCATCGAGTAGCGCTTCTCCACGTATTTTGCGCGTATAAAACTGAAGCGTTCATCCCTAAAATAACAACATTAGTCCTGAAGTACGGATATATAATTGCGAAAGTACATTGAACTAGAGGGTGTTGGTTTGCTGCTATGGTGCAATTTGGCCTCCATGACATCGTTGAAGATCTGATTGGTCATGTTCCGTGCAAGCAGCAGTTGACTAGTACCCACATTGTCCAACGTGAGCGACTGGATGCGCGAGATATGCACACCAAGATCGCGATGGATGCCCGAGCATTCGATGCACACGATGATGCCGAAATTTGTTGATAACCAAGTCGCATCTACAAACAACCCATAAGAATTTAATTAAATAATGAAGAAGAACAACAAAACGATGGGGACGTACCATTTTGTGAGTTACAATCGCAGCAATGATCATTTCCTGGTATACGCTGAATGTACTTGATGATGGTCTGTTGGAGTTCAATAAGACCATGATTTACTTTATCTCCGCCGCTTTTGCTACTATCATCGAACGCCTTCATCAACGCGCGCTCCTTGCAGTTCACCAGGACGGACGTCCAAGCGTGCTGATCGAGTTCATCCTCCGCTTGGAAATGATACGTCCGATTATCTGCAAATCAATCAAGATAAACAAAATGCCAACGAAAACTGTGACAGTACTTACATGAAATCAGATCGAATCCGCGTTTATCGTCCGGCACGGGTTTAATTTGGCACGTGAGAAGGTTCACCTGCGTGGGCGGCTTCGTCTCATCCGCATGGCAGATCTCCAGGTATCCCTCCGGCTTCACATTGCACCGCCGCTTCTGCCACACGCGCCGCATCTTCCCCTCGGACTTCTTCAGCAGATGCCCCGTGCGCGTGTAGCCCTTCTGCTTATCGCCCTGCAGCTGGTGCAGCGAGTACCCTACGGCGGTGCGTTCGTTACTCAAGCCGACCTCCTTCTCGATACTCGGCGCAGCGCGGATGAGCGCTCGCAGCTCGTTCAAATTGCGGCGTTCTTCCTCCTGCTGCTGGCGGATGCGCTGCAGGCCGACGCTTAGGTCGGCGACGTAGTTGCCGAAGTGCTCGATCGTCTTCAGCCCGTCCTGGAAGTAGTTCGTCTGCGCGTGATAGTATTTGACGAGGTTCTGCAGCAGGTCGATGCCCTTCTTCGTCTTGATCTCGTTGAATTTGATCAAGTAGTCGCACATCTGCAGTTGGAATAGACGGCGCTCTTTTTCCATCTCTTCGGCGATCTCCGCCGAGGTGATCTCCTGGCGGATGAGGCCCGCCTCCTTCGCCTGCTGCTTCTTCTCTTTCTCGATCTTGATGTATTTGCTTTCATAGTCCTTCCATGCGCGATCAAAAGGGCGCTTCAGGTCGCCTTTCACGCCTCGAAGGTCGCCCTTCAGGAGCGCATCCAGGGGAAATAGTACAATGTTGTTCAATGTCTGCATGAGCGTCTTCATCAGCGCCGAAAGCTCCTTGTTAACAACGGAGAATTTGGAAAAGGCGGCGCTGATGCTGTTATCATCATCATCTTTCGATAAAGCATGTCCGATCTTCTCCAACGCTTGCGAAAGGTTGATTTCATTTTCCACATGCGCTAAACATTAAACAAAATATTAGTATAATTTTGGATGCCATTTTGGGCGCTACTTACTCGTTCCGGACGTTAGGATAGCTTTGATTGCTTTTTTCATCTTCGTCAACCCATCTCGATCCAAATCGAGGATCTGGAAAACAAATCATAGCTTTAATCACTTGTTTTACTAATCATATCGAATTAACATGTGTCGATAACATTCGTATTTTATGTTTATACAAATGTGTAATTCATTATGGCGCTGTATGGTGTCATAAATATAAACAAGTGCACAATTTACACACACTTAACTGATAACAACATTTACTGCTATGGATAGATTTCCCAGAAACGCAAATTATTTAAACAATTACAATTTTGCAATGATAATATTGAAAGCTTATTAGCGTAAAATATAATTGCTTTTTATATTACAAACCCCTTCAATTACGATAAACACTTTTATAAGATCAATCATGTAATTTGTATAGTTTACTATTTGTAAAAATGAATTTATCCGATAAACTCATTTGAATGCAATATGGGTTGCATATAGTTGCCATTGCAACCCCATAAAATCCACCATCTTATTTTATACGAACCGCAAAATAACATCAATTTGATAATCTTTTACTGCAAAATGAATGAATGATAATAGTTATCGTGTTTGGAGCTATGAAAAGCACGTAAGTGTTCGTTATTCATTACTATTAATAAACTGCGCGTAATATTCCCGTTGTAAGTAAAATTCTGCTTTATGCTAATTCCAATTCATTCATTGCACTCATTGAGTAGAGGAGCTGCAATTTCATATCTAACTTGCAGATTAACATAGATACTCGACGATTAACTTGTACTTTCTACAACATATCGTTTAATATTCATCAATTCGGAGTGCGGCTCGCATCGAATTGAAGCGAATTTCACCAAAGGTGGCAATCAGTGTATAATTGATGTCGATGCTAAACGGATTACAGCCGTGCCTCTCGGAGATTTCGATGACCTGATAAGAAATTAATCTCATATCGCTTTTGTGCTGGCCATCTTTTATTCGGACGTCTAAAAATGCAAATAAAACAAACGGAGTCTATCGATTCAGAGTAATGCAATGAATGCGCGTTCAGAATGACCGGATGGGGTTGACAATGCATGAAGCATCTCGAAAGCGGCTTCAGCAGCTGCATCCGGCAGTGACTCCCGGTGCACCAGGTGTACATCTACTAACCTCCTCGTAATTGGAGATGATGTTACGGCATTGTGGCATGCGCGAGACGAAATTCGAGGTGATCGGGCTGTGATAGTCCTCCTCAGTCTCCCGGATGAATTCGGCAACCGTGATCGACGACGGCATCATGAAATCCAAGTTATTGTCGAAGGCGAACATAGGATTCCGGACCGAATGGGGCCCGTCTGCGTATCCTTCTTTTGTTTGTTCGTTGGGCTGGTGATGTTGCTTGGGGGATTGCTATCGTTTGCTGCGAGTGTCCACGCGAAGGGCACGAGGAAATGCGAACGAATGGGGCGCACTCAACGGCTCTCGATTTCCACGGCCGCCGCTATTGCACTGGGATTGCACAGATGGGGACGTCTGTGGCACTCATTTTTCCGCGCACCGCACAGATTCGCCTCCCGAAATTGTCGCGCACGGCAGCAGGGCAGCTCAGAGCGCCCGACGAGGACGGGCTGCGCGTACCGTTGAAGACGCTTGCATCGCTTGCACTTCGCTCATAATGCGGCCGCGCCGAGGACGACTTATTACAAAGGAGGCATAGCGCACCGGATTACCCACGGACGCGAACAATACACAACGTTGAATAACAGCAACAACACACACGCATACAAGCAACGGCGCGCACACGTACGTCCTCGGCCAGGGAAATGCGGGCCGCGCTGAATGAGAGTGAATGGAGCAAGTAGTTTACGAGTTTTGCATTCCCATCGACGACGACGACGACGACGGCGCGTGCAAATTAATTGAGGACATACCAAATCCGAATGCAAATATGGGCATGTGCGAGCGCAAGAGCGACCCTCCAGCCGCACGTACGTCGCAGCTTAATCCATTATCACCGATCAGAGCGCCACCTCTATGTTGTGATTTCCATCTCGCGCTTTTTGCATTTTACATATTACATGTTTTTATTGCGAATAAAAGCGAAGTGCCCAAACAATGATAATCAGTTATCGTGACGAGATAGCAACGGATATATCATGATCTGCTTGGCGTATTATGACAATTTTATTTCGAAGCAGCGTTGGAATGATGAACGGAAGTGTCCGATGCGCACGTATACCGAGCGAAACAGGAAGTCCTCGTCTCGGCCTATACGAGTGTACAATTTTATGTTCACTTTCTCGTCTTTCGGTTTACGAGTGGGAATCGCTCCACGCTCGAGGAGCACCCAATTCAATGGGCAACGCAGTGAAACCAGTCGAATCATATAGTTCCGTCATGCGAAACTTTTATTTTCATCGACGTAACTCATCCATAACAAGCAGCATGGTGTGCGATGGCTCAGCCACACATTACTAAGTCACTATGTCATCAAAATGCATAACATTTGCATAAACATGCTCCCAGGGAGAATTAAAACGTTATTTTTTTACGAATTTTGTGTACTCGAATTGGGCATGCAGCAAGCGCATTTCGGAGCGGACGTGCGATATGGTCTATTTATCAATTTCCGTTGCTTAAAATACAATACAAAGCTTGGTTAAGGTGGCATGAAACAACTTTAAACAAATTTCTGCGGTTCTCATAACTTCTTATCATTAGTTTTTGTTGAAACGAGGGTGTGGTAGATCAGCCCTTATTCAAATATTTCCATATTTGCTGTGTGACATTTGCATAACCTAACAATTTGCAATGATCATAATTGCGCGTAAATGCGCAAATGGAACATTTCCAACGCGATTTTAATGAGCAAAACGAGCGGAATATTTCGAACTTTCCAACAATTGCTGCTCGGTGCGCGAGTCATCGTCGCCTTTTGCTGCTTTTAGAAAGTCCGACAGGTGCTGCCATCAGTGTGGCGTGCGCGTACACCGAACTAAATTATCAATATTTGTCTGGCACACAAATTCACCAGTTGTCGTGGTGGTGTTCGTTTCAATATCAGCCGTGATCGACTGTATCGTATCGTTGTCTGTGATTTGCCATAATTCCCCGCATCGAAAACACTCCGATCGCGACGTCCCTTTGTCGTGCGTGCGCGTGCTGTTTGTCCCCGAGGTGAACCACACCGCCCAGCTGCAACGCAATAATGGCGAGTAACGAGCAGAAGGCGCAACAACTCATCGCCGAGGCTGAGAAGAAGCTCACGTCGTCGAAGGGCTTCTTCGGCTCGCTGTTTGGGTGAGTCAAAAACGACATGCACCAAGCCATGTGTACAATATGTTCCAATTGATTTGCAGTGGCTCTGCGAAGGTGGAGGATGCAGTGGAATGCTACCAGCGAGCTGCCAACCTGTTCAAGATGGCAAAGAACTGGTCAGCGGCCGGTAATGCCTTCTGCGAGGCGGCCAACCTCCACTCGAAAGCCGGCTCGCGCCATGACGCCGCCACCAACTACGTCGATGCTGCCAATTGCTATAAGAAGTCCGATGTTGATGGTAATCAAAGTGCGAACATAATCCAACAGCATCATACAAAGGTATCTCTTGTTACAGAGGCTGTTAATTGTCTGATCCGCGCGATTGAAATCTACACGGACATGGGTCGCTTCACCATGGCCGCGAAGCACCATCAGAGCATCGCCGAAATGTACGAAGCGGACAGCGTTAACCTGGAGCGTGCCGTTCAGCACTACGAGCAGGCAGCAGACTATTTCCGCGGCGAGGAGAACAACTCCTCAGCGAACAAATGCTTGCTGAAAGTGGCACAATATGCCGCCCAGTTGGAAAACTACGAAAAGGCGATCACTATCTATCAGCAAGTGGCGCAGGCGTCACTTGAGAGCTCGCTGCTCAAGTACAGCGCCAAAGAGTACCTCTTCCGCGCCTCCCTCTGTCACCTTTGCGTCGACATCCTGAACGCGCAGCACGCCATGGAGAAGTTCATCCAGATGTACCCCGCGTTTCAGGACTCGCGTGAGTACAAGCTGCTCCAGACGCTCATCGAGCACATGGAGGAGCAGAACGTGGATGGCTTCACCGAGGCCGTCAAGGATTACGACTCGATCTCGCGCCTGGACCAGTGGTACACGATGATCCTGCTACGTATCAAGAAGACGCTCAACGACAACCCAGACCTGCGTTGAGTGCACCCTGCGCTCGCGCACGCCATCAACGCCATCGCCAGCAGCCGCGCACCAGCAGCAGGTCGGCGCCGTCGCCGTCTTGTTCAGCCTTCACCTTCTGTTCGTTCGTCGTGCCGATTCGTTGCCACGTTCGTTCCTAAGTTGTTATTCGATAGTTTAGCGCTGGGGCTTCATTCGATTTGAAATGTTTCATTTCTAGTCACCACGAACTCTCGACAACCAGTTCACATTTCAGTTACATTTTGTACTTAGCGTCTGAAATACTATGGCAGTGTGCTGCACAAGATGGTTCATACATTTATAGCCGACCAGTTACGGAACACTTTGTATAGTCGTTAGTTTGTGCAATGCGTCGTTTTTTCGGTTTAGATTAATTATTAAGCGTGTTACATTTGCCTTACATTTGGAATTAATGCAGAAAGGAGGAGAACAATTGAATCCATCTGTTAGACAGTTCAGGTTAGCTGGTCATTACCAAATATTGATAAACACAATAACATACACTCACAGATAACATAATCTGACGATTTGATTTCGACCGCACATTCCTATTTTAATCGCAGCGATGGCAAACTGCAAATCTGATGAGTAACTTCATTGGGACATAAGGAAATTGACTATTGTTTTAAGTCGTTAAGGCATGTAAATGTTTGTTATTTAGATTAATTTTTGCTGGAACAAAAACACGAATAGTATTTATTACGTTGTTGTGATAAGGGGCGGGAGGCGCATTTGTGTACGCCCGATAATGTGAAATCAGGCAGGATATGAGCGAGATATGCAGCAAGGTTGCATCTGCATACTCGATATATTGTTGATTAATGATATTACTGGACGAAATAATTCAATCTTAACATTCGCGCTGCGTCTCGAATATTTAACAATGAAAATAACATTTATCAAGATTTGCCATATTATCTGATATCAGCAACAATCCAAATTGTATATAGATTTGCCAAAATGCCGGCAATCAGTCACAACACCACATCCAACACAGGAAATTGACACGACATTCATAATCGAGCAAATTTACCAAATTTCAAACTCGCTATCGTGTATTTAGCGCAATTACCTACCTAACGAGTGCATAAGATTTATAATAAACGTTTCGTTTTGTATGTTTACTACCCAACTACATATTATGAGGATGGTAACCAAGTATCAAGGTTAATGAAGGTCAACTACGTTTTGCTCTTACAATTAGTTAATAATGAATGCGACTCTCATTATAACACTAACGGTGATTCCATGTATATGAAGTTTATTCGTCTATGACTAAGATAGAGCAGATTATACTAGGTTTAAAGTATGCTGGGTTATTTTCAAAATACTTTAACAACTATCTATTATGGTCCTAATAAAATTTGAAGTTATAGGTATTGCATACATTTGATTGCTGCCTCATATCTAGTTTAATTGAGTCCTAGGCATTTAATTGTTTTTCTCCTCATTATTATTGAGTTTTGTAGTTTTGAAGAAAATTCCGAACATGGATTGAAATTTTGTCAGCTGATCATGTAACAGCAGCGCCACCAAAAGTAGTTATTTATACGAATTTATAGTCGCATAACTCTTAACAAATTTAATTTCCGTTGGTAATAACTTGTACATTAATGTACAATGATTCAGAATATTGTAAATCTTAATTAATATTTAACTATAATTAAGCGAAAAATTGTAATCCAAATAGCGGGGGTATACTTGTCTTTTCCTCACTTATTACTGTAAAGTGTACATCTCTCTCATATTAGTGGTGATCATGTAGTTAAAAGGAACGGAATTTCCGAGCAGATAACGTAATTTGGTGGTGGGCAAGTATACCCTTCCTTTACTGTATCTAAAGACTACCCATATCTTACACATATTTATAAACGCATGATTTCGTGGTCATGCTCAGTGAACCTCCGCATATTTTATGTACCTTTAGCCATGTGTGATCGTTGTATGCCGGTAGAGGTTTACAACAGCAAACACGCCATTGTTATGATGTTACAAGTTGATATTAATTTTGATAGATAATGTGAAGTCGAGTGCACATTTGGATACTTGATCGCACGGAGGTAGACCGAACGAACGTGTACTGCCCGAACGGCATTAGAATGAATGTTAAGCGTAAGGAGGGCAGCGAGCATTCGAAGAAGGAAGTTACAACAAATCGCCCTAGGTGTATGGGGCATACGAGGAAGATTCTTTTCAATGGTAACGAATCAACGCCGAAGACAACACCAAGCCATTACGATCTGCGAAATGGCAAAACACTAATACTTCAGCCCTCATCAAAATCTGTAAGTCATGTAACCCCCAAATACTGATCGTACAGTTGGTTCAATCACTTGTCATTTGCAGGCTGAGGAGTCGAAGAATATCATTAAATGTCCACAACTGTCAGTGAAGAAGTATTCAAGGTATTTGACGAGCTATGGAACCGGCGCTCATGCATTGGGAAAGAAAGGTGAGCAAGTTGCTCAATTAGCATGTTTGAAAAGTAAATATTCTCAATTTAAGGTCACCTTAGTACCAGGTATCGTCCAAGCAGCAAACTTAAGTATGTGGAGCAGATGTTTTGTCTTAAAGACAAAATAGGAGAAGGATCATTTGGTGTTGTACATGCATATCAATCATTTGAAGATGACAAGCTGTATGCAATTAAGTTGCTATTACATTGCAAGAATCAGAATGAGATCCACAATCTGGATGCTGTTGATGGCATACCATACTGTATACAGTATCATAATGCATGGGAAGAGGGTGGCCTAGTATATATTCAGTTGGATTTAGGCATTATGAGTCTGGCTGAATATGCTCAGAAGAACCACAACATCAGTGAAGATGAATGTTGGCATATTCTGCATGATATTACAAGTGCACTTGTTGGTATACATGAACGAGGTTATAGTCATATGGATATTAAGCCAGAAAATATTGTTATCACACCAGATGGCAAATACAAGTTGTGTGATTTTGGATTGCTAGTGAAACTTGATGAAAATGTAAGTTGTGACTCCATGCAAAGATTGGATATTATTTTGAAGAGTTTCAGGGCCGTGGAACTACGGAAACCGAAGGTGACGCCAAGTACATTGCCAGTGAGATGCTGCAGGGAGATGTAACAACAGCCGGGGACATATTTTCATTGGGGATTTCCGTTATGGAGGTCGCCTTGGACTTGCTGCTGCCGATGCACGGCGATCTGTGGCAGGATATTCGAAATTGTGATTGGCGCACGCTGCCCAAAGATGAGAAAAGACGTAAGTAATATCTTCCTTTAACACTTGTAGAATTTGCGTAATTCTAAAGCATCATTGTTCTTAGGTATGTCAATAGAAATGGAGTATACTTTGAATTGGATGATGCATTCCGATCCCAGGGAACGACCCTCTGCGCAGCAACTGCTTCGACTACCAAAAATTATGGCCACGTCCCGAATGAAGAAAGCGCGCTTCAATTATTTTGTGAGTAATTAGCACTTTGTTTACTATTTAAAAATTGGACCTTTGCGTTTCTGTTCGTAGGCTGAATGGTACGCAAAGTATCAGGAGGAAAAGCAAGCCGAATATGTACCGAAGATTATGCTTAATTTCGATGAAACCTTCAACTCGTCGCAGATCATGGAGAGTGCTGACGGTGAAAACGAGACCATCAAGACGCCGCCGAGACGGATATCCTCGTTGCTCATCTGTCGGAGCTCAGAGAAATAGCTGGCCTTGCAAGCAGTATTTTAATCAGTTGTCTTGACATTATTATTATGGGGGACATTCTTCGGAATGCTATTTTTTTGGTATGTGGTGGTACTCTTGTTAACTAATTTAATTTGGTTCTCAAACATTCGTGCGCTGGAACACAATGTACATTCGTTGCAGTGTGCAACGAAGTAAACTAAGCACACGCTCGTACCTCTCTGTAAAGGTTTCACTAGCCGAAATTCATGTTTTGTAAGCTTAGGTACCACTTACATATTAACATAACTGCAAGCTATAATGCCAGGCAGCCAAGGGTTCATTTTTAATGAAACTCGCTGATGCATTTCAGTTGTGCCTCAATTCAAATTGCGTTTGTGTGATCGTTTGGTCGTGATCGAATCAATGATATTGATCTGAAACTATCTGGGCAAAGTCAAGGTATTTAGTCGTGTAACGGTGTGATAATCGTATAATAGTTGTTGATATTAATAAGAAATTATTGTGGTTGCCATTCCATAATCATCCAACAGTATTACGAGTAATTTTCACATTTTTCATGCAAATATCATTTACATAATTTACTACTTTTGTAAACCACGTTTTTGGAGCCAGTCTTTGTTATTGAAATAATCATTGTTTGGAGTGGTAAAAAAACTGCAGAGGGATGTTGCAAACTTGTTCAAGATGAGTTACTAGAATTAGGAATGAGTTGTAAAAATTTGTTTAGTCGGAAAAGATTTAAGAATTAATTGAATATTTGGCATTTAATGAAAGAGCAGCTTAGCATTTTTATATGGGTTGGATGTGTATTTCAACTACAGAATTGTTAGTTTTATAGATTTCTTATATACACATAAATGTGGAGAATTAAGAACACGAAAATCGGAAATCATCGTTACACAAGGAACATGTAACTAAATCTAATGCCAAATTTAATTTCTAAATATTCAAAGTTGCAATATACTTACGATTGTTTGGAATACATGGAACTTAGTTGTAAATGATATTGTCAATTTTTTCGCGTTTATTTTTTTTGATTTTAAAAACTTATGCTTTTCCAAGGATTTCCTCGTTTTCTCGGGAAGCTCTTTGCTCGATAGCGGTGGTGAAAGCGGCATCTTATAGAGCAATTAGCATACATTCAAATAGGAACGAAGCATTTCCGGTTTTTCGGCCGGCAATATCATTTTTCGCATTTTACGCATCCCGTTACTTGATCGGGACGATTTGCGTGGCATCTTATAGGACAATTAGTGCCCTTTAAGATAGTATCGAAACATTTTAGGTTTTTTGACCGGAAGTATTATTTTTCGTATTATTTTTTTACCAATGTTGTCATTGTTTTATCGGGAATCCCTTTCGCGATCGGGGCAGTTTATACGGCATCTTATAGGACGATTAGTGCCCTTTAAGATAATATCAAAACGTTTCCGGGTTTCGGACCGGAAGTGTTCTTTTTTCCGCATTTAAAGAATTTTGCGCGTTATTTTTCCCATGTTTTCGTTGTTTTCTCGGGAACCCCTTACGCGATCGGGACGGTTTATGCGGCATCTTATAGGGCAATTAGTGCCCTTTAAGATGGCGTCGAAACATTTCCGGTTTTCCTCCCGGAAGTGTAGTTTCGCATTTAAAGAATTTCGCGCGTTACTTTTCCCATGTTTTCTTTGTTTTCTCGGGAACCCTTTGCGCTATCGGGACGATTTATGCGGCATCTTATAGGGCAATTAGTGCCCTTTAAGAAGTCATAGAAACATTTCCGGTTTTTCGACCGGAAGTGTTGTTTTTTCGCGTTTGAACAAAAATGTACTTTCTTTTCAGGTTTTGTCACCAATTTTGTATTGGTTGATGATGTGTGCTGCGGATGTACATTACAATTCCGCACATCATTATCTTCCGCTACTAATTGGTTTAA
>JARJDZ010010772.1:0-46549 GCA_030264555.1 Aleochara sp. GC000083
CATTCCTCGCATTCCGATCCCATTGTTCGTTGTTTACTTTGCAACTGTTTACTTGTTACTGTATCAATATTCTATTCATCGCCGCATTCCTTCGTTAAAGGGTTAAACCAATTATTATTCAACTCTTTTTTGTGGAATGGGGGACTCAAGGTCATTCGAAACGAATTAGTTTTCTTTTCGCATTTTCATCAATATCTCCGAAACTAATCATCCGATTTTTCTGATTCAAAGAGCATTTGTCATATTTTGGCGAAAAAATAACATTGGTCATGGTCCCGTCCTGTACGTTCATACGTTTATTTTGTTGTAATTTCAATCGATTCACTTGACTTAATCAAATCTAGCCCTGATTGCTACTGATAGATCATGATCTCTCTGGACCGAATTTACCCGAAAGAGCGTTTCATTCCGAGCGTTACATACCAGCTCGTTTCACTCCCCATATTTTTTTTTGCACAGCGCGCCTAAAGAAGTTTTCACTTCAAAAACTATAACATGTTCAGAGATATCTATAATATTTACGTAGAGAGAATTTCCCACTTTACATCTTTCCTTTAATGTGATGGAAGAGTACTTTGTATCAATATTTCAAGGAATGAAATTGCCTACCGAATTCAGGCGCAAATATAAATATGCACCATCAAAAGTGTTTGCCTATCGATATCGCTTCGCGAAATTGTTTCATATCTGTCTCAGCGTTTGAGATGCAACATTTTGATGATTGCGTTTGCGTTAAAATATTTATAAATCGAACCATATCTCAACGAGTAAACGTTACGGACGCGATCGCAATACCAACGTGGTGTAAATCAAGATCATACATTTCCAACTCCCAGAGAAATTCAAATCGACCGTCTTAATATTTGATGAAACCCCCTAATTTCCATAGATAACGCGCTTTATGCAAAACAATCGCCGGAAGATTGTTGTTTATACATTCGCACGCATACACTTCCTCGAATATTCTCGCAGATATGAAACGGCAATGGTGATATGTGATGATATCAAGGGATGCGATGGCGGTATCGATAGAGACATGAGAGTCCCGTAAAATTCGCATGTGAGCCGCATTTCAGGGCGCGCGCCTGTTCCTATTGATGTTTCCACTCACTCAAACTTGCCCGATATGGGGCAGGGTGCCGGTGACGGCAATTCGCATGCGGAAATAGTTGCAGCAAGCACAAGAAGAGGAATTTCAGCCACTCAGTCACAGAGTGAATTCGCAGCGCTGCGTCAGAGAGTGAGCCGTCAACGACAACGGTCTGCATTTCTTATGCATTTGTAAAACTGAAGGCCCGAGAAGGGTTTGGACATCCCCGATTTACTATAACAAAGCGTGTATTGTACGGATGGACGCTGGCAGGATGTACGGAAAAAGTGAAAAATTTGCTCTGGCCTCACGAACGTCGGAATAGCAACCCTCCAAGTATACGTACATAAATGCCTCGCAATTTATTTCAAGCAAAGCGTTTTTAAATTGAACAATTCCCTTCAGCTCTAATATATTGTAGCACTATGTGGGGAAATAGTAGCAGAAGGAAATTTGAGGCAATTCTGCTAAAAATCCTCGACTCAAATATGCACCATACATGTGACACTTCTTGATTTACCTGGTGACAACTTATCGCAAAAAAGAGTGGCTCAAAATGGAAACAGAAGGGAGCAGTAAATGCAGCTCGATGAAACCACAAACGGACACTTGGACCATTAAGGTGGCCCAAATGTTGGTTGATCCCGACCCGGCTCTTGGCTGCTCCACAGAGAGCTGTATCGTTCATTTTAGCTGAGAGACCAACCATTAACAATGCGGTCTGCCGGTTCTCATCGCCGCCGTACACACGGCACAACACTTGCCAAAATGTTGCCAACTTTTCTCGTTGGATTGCTTTGTCTTCTTTCGTCCGAGGCAACCTTTCATTCATTGCGTCTACCTTTCCTCGCGAGAGCGTTTTCATTTCCCAAAGCTTTACTCATGCGCTGAAGCCCGAAAACGAAACCAACCAGACTGACAAACGTCGTTAAGATTTGTTCATTTCGCTCGGACTTTAGTGCTAAGTGGCGTAAACTTTGAGTTGCTTTCTATTTCCTTGGTCCAAACATACAATCGTTTCGTTTCGGGAGAGAGCGCGATCATCACTTCTCTGGAGCGCTTTTATTGTTATTATTGCTATTGCCAAGAAGATGGATTAGTTTTCGGACGCATGCAGAGAGCGCTCCTGCGTTTGCTTTTAATTGAAAAAGTTAATAAATCATTTTATTTGGGTCAAGACTAGAAGGAAGGAAATGACATCCAATCAACTGTAATTACCAATATTCGAATATTCTGGATACATTTGCAGACCCAAGAGTTATACTGCTTAAAATGCACGGTAGATTTCAAAGAAATTAACGGGTACACATCGGATGTAGATGTTCATTGTATTTTGAATTCCAGACAGTCAGCGAATTTTACTTTGTTTATTTTCGCCGAATGATTGTGTTGTGCAAATCAAGCCCAAACGAGGGTAAATTTATGCATGCATTTTCTATTGTTCGAGTTGTTCTCTCGTTCCTTTATAGATGACTGGATGCAAACATGCGATCAGACCTCCAGCAGAAACAAATTAACCACTAGATCAGATGAAATCCACAAAAGTTAGCTATGCGTACTTGAAGATTTCTTGGGGAAAGATGCGAAACGTTCAGAATGTTGAAGCACACAAATGAGCAACAAATGAGAAACGAGGGTCGTTGAGCGATAAATAAAAGTGAGTGGTTGCTACATTTGCTACCATCGCGTCCTCCCTTGAAAGCTTTCGGCTTTGATCATGAAAATTGATGACGTCGAGATCTAATTTGGTGTGTAACTGGCCCGACTTAAGCACACGTATGTGGATGTGCATCAGCTTTCTCACAGCAGCGCTCCAAAGTGCATGAGTAGATATCACATGACTTGATGTGAGATCGTTTCGCTCGGACCACTGAGTGAACCCATTCTTCACGCCAGGATATGCGTATGTGTGTGTGTGCGACTTGCCAAATCTGTTTTTAGTGGCAGTTGCCTCGTATACTATAGACTCAATTTGATGAACTCAACGCAACCACCAACCAACCAACCAGCCGGGGAATGTCATCGCTACAAAATGATGAAAGTGTGGGTGGACCGTATAGTGGGATCGAAAGTATAGAAAATGCCGGTTAACGGTTATATGGGAAACGGGCGCCTCGGCGTGTCGAGAAAGTCTTTGAAGTTGCTGCCTTCCAACCCCAATAAAGTGCCTGGTGAACACTTTTACTCAATAAACCACACAATATAAACGTACATACACGCGCATCTATGATCACCCTAGACCCATCGCAGCCACAGGCATGTTACGCGAACATACTCCAAATGATTTCGCACACTCAAAGAACGAGGAGTATATAGTGGCAGTTGCGAATCTTCTTGAGACTAGTATTTCTAATTGATATTATGATATTTTATAAGGAACCAAAACTTGTGAAGGATGCGATCGGAAAACCACGAACCAACGATGGCCTCAGGACGTGTCTATAGTTGTTAGAGTCCTTGATCTCAGAATCCTTTGTCTGTGATTTAATTGCACGGATGCACAGATCCATTGGATGTCGATTCAGACTTTAAGATTTCTTTAACGTTTACACTAATCAATCAATTACGCCGAAAAGTTACAAACAAAATTTTGATGTATTACTCAAATGTTCTGGCCGCGCCTAAATCAACGAAATGCAATATCGGCGTTGACTTGATTTATATATGGTTTGATTTAAAATTCTCGTGTCGCCTCGCCATGACCGAAAAGAGCAATAAATTCACTGTTCATAAATCAACTTCGTGACCGTTTTCCGCCGAGTCGATTCTTCAATGGTGCGTGCTCAGCGTGTGTTTGCCCACTTAGCTTTTCTTTGCAAAGCGCCGTAATTCGCCCACTTCCACATTCCGCAAAAAAACACACACACACACACGCACACGAAACGAATCAAGGTACCCATCATGACAGTTTTATATTTTGCGACTTCATTTCCCTCAAGGCAAATGGAACTGAAATTTATTAGGCTGGCAGTCACTATTATTGCTCATTGTCATTTATGGCACCTGCTCACATTCAAATGATTTCAGCAAGTGTAAGGTCGAAGCGCGGATTCTCTTAGGGCGCAGCGGCCAGCGCCAAGGGTGAATTTATTCGACATTTTTATAACACGCGGATGAGGATCAATCTTATAAGTTGGAACTTTTTATAGGCATGTACGTGAAGAGAAGAGTTTAAGGGTCGACGATGGCGCGTCGACGACTATTTTCTATGGATACACGAGTTGCTCAATGCGGAAGAAGAATAACGCGATTACATGTCTAGGCAGAAGCAGCGTTCATGTAAACCGTCCTGTAACTCGTACAAGTTCTTGTGTGTTTTTTTTTGTGTTTTTATCATCCCACAGTGCGCACTTCTTTTTGTTCGCCAACGGAGAGTACTTACTCCTGCCCGGCCGGTCATACTCTTAGTTAGTTTTCTCCACACTTGGGGCGGCGCGCAGAATGGAGTTGAACAAAATGATTGTCTCGGTTTCTCTTTATGATCCCGTAAAATAATTTATTGTATGAGCTTTCCACTTACTACTACCGCTACCGGTGGGTACCGGGTTGAAACAAACTTGCACTCGAGAACGGGAGATCCAGGAGTATGAGCATGCAAGAGCCACGGCCAGCTCCTAGTTATGAGCATTGAATAACACAAACGAACACTCTTGTCCCGCTATTCGAAACTCGAACAATTGCCAGTTGTACCATGCGCTTTAGTTGTTTGGAATTCAAATTGTATATGTACCACAAATGTCAACGTGTTAACAGGAGTGCAAAAAGTCCTAGAGATAGGAGAGCAACCAAATTTGTGTCTTAAGAAAATGTTGCTATTGCAAACATCTTGTATAGTCTCGTACGTGTGAATAATTTAAAATGCAAGCAGAAGCACCTCGAGAATCTCGTGCCGAGTAAATTGTGTGCTAACGAAATGAGAATATCGGATTGGTTTGCATAGAACGCAACAATATGTTATCACTGTTCAGTGAAATGCACTACAACTCATTATTTTGGAATAAACTACTATCAACATCGCTATTGTTCTAGTTCAATACGTAACAACTTCCTGCCCTATTCATGAAAGCTTGTAATACATAATTAATTGTTTATTTCATTACCGCGAATTTACCAGCAGTTGCTTTGATTCATGCATTTTTGAAAGTTGGGACGAATTATTCATGAAACGAATTTGCTCACGGAAAGATTTTCAAATAATTCAATTTGTTGCGGTTTGGCTCCGCACGTTTTTTCTGCGGAACACAGTTTGGACAAATTAATACCAATGGGAAATTTGTTTATTCCATCGATTCAGAGCCTTCATTTGCTGTAACCCAAGAATAAATCGAATTTGGAACTCTAATGGAAAGTAATGCAATTACAAAGAAACCCAAAGAAAACCAAAGAGGAGTAGAAGAGAAATCCTTACTTAAACCTAGTAGAAAAAATATCTGATTTATCTTACCATAGGATATACATATACCTATTTTATACTTGCATAGTGCAGATTTTTGTGAAACCCGGTCCAATTTTGCACTTGTACTTTCGAAATTCCATATTTCAGAATCCTTTGGACAGGAATGAAGATGTCACCAGTCGCTTGTGTTTGATGGATCTGCTTGCGAGTACACACATATAAAATGATCTATGCAAATTACCTATAAAATCATAAGTTTCATAACAACGAAAGGTTTGAATCTTTACCCAATGTGTTCATGTTATTAATGCGATAAGTTTTGAACTAATGTACCTAGTAACTTACATAATTCATCCTCGCCAGGCGTAAGCAACTCGTGCCGAAATTGCTCGTGCACTGCAATGACAGAAGGACTACCCCGAAGAAGACACCAAGTTTCCACTTCCTTAGTGAATGTAACCACCAATATCAATATCAGGTGGAACTTGTTCCGCTTGTCAGAAGTGCGAATGCGACAAGCCGACCTCCGAAGGTTAAAAACGGAGACACGGGATGGCGAACGCTAGCGATAATTTATATGACCTGTCCTGACTAATTAGTGCTACAAAATTATTACGCTTACTGCAACTGGGGACGATTCATTAGCATTGTTCTCCCAGTATTCGAGAGTTGGAATGGAATATTTCATTTACCCGTAATTTTTGAATCGTTCTTTCTGCAATTCTTCCCTCCTCGTCCTCGGTACCCTTATTACTCGTCCTGTTGATCAACGAACGGCAAAACGACAAAAACACGCTTAGGAAACCCTCGAGCTGCACCATTCTCATTCTTCTCGTCCTCCTCCTCCTCCTCACCATCATCGTCATCATCATCATCATCAACTATGGCAACTTTTGGAGTTTCCTTCCATCCTGGCAACCTCCAGCTGGCGGGCGATGGCGATGGCGGTGGCGACCGGGAAATAAAGGCGTTAATAGATATTATATAATGAACTTCCAATTAGCGCTGATGTTAAAGGTAATCAATTATGAGTGGCAGCGACTGGTAGGGCGATGGCCGACATTGATAAATTACCAATAAATTTATCAAAATAATTCAGCTGCTGTTACACAACATTTTTATATCATTGGAGATTTATGTAAAGCAATAAATTAATTCGGTTAAAAAATATCACCAAATTCCAGATAACACCAGAATATATATGAAAGATGATTAAAATGAAATCATGATTATTGTGGCTTTGATGGCAAAACAAATGAAATGCATCGCACCACAATTTCCATAATTATTACTAGATACAATGTAACAAAATGCAATTATTTCGCGGGTACACGTCTCACACATAGTGCACTACGTGTACCATATAACGATGAGCAGATGTGCTAGTTAATTCGGAATTAATAAATCCGTTCTATTATTTGTTAATTGGTCAAAACATTCCGTAGATTTTTAATTAAAATGCACCGTTCGTTATTGTTCCCCCGTCCGTTAAAGCTTGCTTGCACATCCAACATGCCGCGTTTAATTCGTCGGTCGTTGTTTTGTTTTTTTTTTGCCAGCATTCTGTTTGGGACTAGTACGCGTCCGTGATCTTTTATTTGTTAATTTTTCAAGCACGCATCCCAACTGTTTTGTTGTCTGCTGAATGCAGGAAGCGCGCACGTGCAAACCTGCAGCATTCGCAACAGTGGCAACCGTCAGTCGGAAACATTTCGCAGATTTGTGCATTGCATGCTTTTTCCGCGTTTTTAACCTGTCCACATATACAGACAATAAGACGACAACAAGAACGCAAAGAAATTAAAATTCTAAACAGTTTTCATTCGTGCTTACAACCCGTTGTTTTTTGTTACTCTCTTAAGCTTCTTCTGCATTCCAGAGTCACGCTAATTAATTATTCCTGCACCCAAAAAATGTAAATAATCCTTCATATAAATGCTTCCTCTCGTGTGTATTTCTCCTTCGTTTATGATGCATTTAATACCATAGCCTCGGTTTTAGTTCCTCTTTATTGCTTCAACACCTACCCAAACTCATATGCCGTCCCTAGATGGAATGCGCTCAAAATAGCAGAGTTTTTTTGCGACCTGCAGGTCTTTGAACTGTTTCCTAAATTGGCAATCACCGTTCGGCATTCAGCGTGCCTCCCCCAAACAGCTTTTATGCGATTTACACAGACCCCTCAAAAAAAAAAAACGGAAAAATGCAGTGCGAATTTATACCGAGTTGTTCATTGAAAACAAGCTACTTCCTTCTGTTCAATTTCAAACGGGTTTCAGTTAAAATCATTCAATATTGTAAACAATCACAAAACAGTTTTATGAAAGCATTAGGATAACATTACAAGATCCATTGAATGAAATGTCACTTTTTACAAACAATAAGAAAACAATTTCCATGGAAAAGGAAATAACGAGTCTGGAAATTGCCGATATCGAATCATATCTTGGTTTGGTTCCGTGGGGTACGATGCTCAATTCGCATGCATTATATTTGCGGCCAAAGTGCTCAAGCAACAATTCCGAAATTGTTATGCGTATTTTCCTATGCTTCTTTGCATCAACGTGCACCAGCGTCGGTTTAAATGCATAAAATCTTAGTGTTATTGTTATTTCTCCAGCAATCGACGTTGGCTTTCAACACTTACACCGAACCGTCATTGTCGAATCGGTCACGTATGTGGCTAACGATTTCTTTCCAAAGCGTTTGTTCCTTCCTATTCATGCTCGTGTAATTATGTACTTTTTCCTTCAGGCATTGGGTGGCAAATAATCAAATTCAAAATGCGTTTACCGCTGATGACTGATGAAATTGCTTAGTAGTACAGTTCAAATTGAGAGCAACATGTAACAAACGTAATGTCCACCCATAAAATATTATTATTTTTATTGGGGTATGGTGGTCAAGTCAATTGGTTAATTCGCCGAAGAATATTCTTGGACTTTAATTGAAATCATTCTCAATCGACGTAACCAACAGAAATGTATACCTACTGGTAACAATATTATCGTTAGTAGTAAACTTAGAAGTGAAATTCAGTATGCAGAATGGTGAAAAAGTAACGGACAATTCGTTTCCATTTTTCCTCAGCGACTGCAGTCGCAACCAACGGTGTCGACGGTGGCAGCTGTGGCATCCCAACTACTTAGAGTCGATGCGGGGGCGGTCGTAGCCCACTCGGGTTTGCATAGCGATTCCCAAGCAGAATGCAAAAGGAGGAGGCGATGAGGGGACACAGAAGTCCCACTCTCATTTGGTATGCACACGCCATCCTTTACGATAAGGGATTTAACCTCTAACATGCATGATTACTTTATACTCGTGACTTTTATTTCTAAATGATAAAAACTCTCCGCTTTAACCTAACCGTTCGGGCGCGCGTCTTGTGCGCTTGGAATTTTAAATGCCTTTCCGATAAAACATGGCTGAGGCGCACATGTGTGCTGATGTACATCAGCTTATTACGGCAGCAAGTGCATAGCTACGCAGAAGCGTTCTCGAGGATGGCAGCGACGCCTGTAGCATTCAATAAATAAACGATGAACCGATTTTGATACGAAAACTTTAATCGAAATCCTAGTTGACTCAATATTGCGAGGAAAGGATTACCAACAAGAGAGAGTGTACAAGTTTTAGTGGGCGGTATATTAATGCGATTCGGGCTACCACTGATTGAATGTTTCAATAAAGGGCAATAACTATAAACCATGTTGGGCAGGGATCAAAGATTCACTCGATTTGTTATCGAAGGCTTAAAAGTGGAATGCAATTGGACTCTGACGTCTTCCATTCGATCGATACGAAAGGAGAGATTCAAAATTGATGGATGAACGAGGGGCCCACCTTGAATCTCCGTGTGATCGATTTCGTGCCGTTGCGAACGCATTTGCGGAATGAACTGGTTGCTCCAGAAGTGATACTGTAAAACACATTCCAACTTTCTTGAGTAAAGCAATCTGATCTAAAACACTGTTTAGAAATTGCACTAGGATTCGTCCCTTCATTCGTGTATCATATGTCAAGAAGCGTGGCCTCACATTTTCATCGCAAGCAAAATGTTTAAACTTTGAATTTGGGCCTTTGTTGGCCAACCCTGTCACATGTGATATTGAGATTCATACTCATTGTTCAAATATTGCAGTAATCCTCAACATACATTTTTTGTCCGTTATCATTCCTCAATTTTCCACAAGTGTTCCCTCCTCGACCATCAAAAGATTAGGGAGGCTACATTTATATGAGTGATAAATTGAGCCGAAAAAGTGGGGACAGAAAAAGGACCACATACACAAAGATATATTATATCGTGGTCCTCTTGAAATGATCCATCATGTTCCTTCTTTCCACCGTCTCAAGGATGCAAAACTGAGATTAAAAACGTGTCTTATTAGACGGATGCGATTTAAACAACGATCACTTCGATTCAATCACAAGGAAGTCAACGAACGCACGCGTCTTTCCTATCCCCGTCGATTTAATACTTCGTGGAGAAAGCATGGAAGAAAGTTAGACGTCGAGGGCGTCAAAAGTGCCGACCGACATGTATGGATATTAATAAGTAAGTAGGGCGAGTGTGCGAAACCGCCCTCACTTCAAGCCGGAGTTGCGAAAAATAGGGTGGGCACCGTCGAGGATACAGTGAAGAAATTTCAAGCAAAACGCGATCGCTGAAATACATCTAAGTGCCTATACGTAGACGACAAGTGAGTGACAGAGTGAGCAGGCGAAAGGAAGAGGACTACGAGTATATTACCGTGGGCTATGCATTGTATATACATTTTTTCAACAAGCGTAGCGCGGATTTATATTTGATAAAGCAAAAATTGAGTTTTTACCCTTTTTGCTCTCTAATAGACTTTTGTTTTGGCTTCTTTCTTGCGGACCCGCTCGTTCCCTGCGTGTATAACGCGTGCCCATACAATTGTTACGTTTCCTGTCGCTGCGCTGGATCGAAAGGGACGCAAGGGGAAGAGCAGGTGCAAGTAAGTAATGAGTGCGCACTTTCATTATTATTAACACGCCACTTTCAAATAATGTAACATTCCCATGTTTATAGAGTCGGAAACGAAAATTATTACGTAAAAAAGCACGAAATATATTTATACAACTTATTATAATTTTCGTAGACCTAGAAGGCATAATAAGTGTGTAATTCCTTCCCTAAACCTTCAAAATATTTGTTGGCCCTATCTAAATTTTGAACTGATGTTTTTGGCTACTTGAAATCATTTACAGAGTTTCGCGTTAATTGTGTAGCCATAAATTAGATATTTCATTGCCATTGGATTATTGGATGGTTAGACCATGGTGCAGTAATAAGAAGAGCAGGAAACAGCTGAAGCAGCAGATGAAGCAAAGTAAATGAAATGATGCTGGCGGGGAAAAATATAGTAAAATATCATTTTGTTAGGAACGAGTAGGTAATTCAATTACCGTTGATCCGCACAACTTACTGGAATATCCGGTGCGCGCGCCATCATTCTAGTCCGCATTCGGCACAGTGGTAGAACTACTCTGTCGTAAAAGACATCAATGCGTGGTGCCCAAATTCGGATAACACCCAAGAATCCTCTATATTCATCAGCGAACATTCAGCATAGGAGGAGGGCTAAATTAAAAATTTGCAACATGGCGAATTTTTCTAATATGAAACAGCGTTGAAAGTTGATTTGGGCATTTGAATGACGACGGTTTGACTCAGCATCTATCTAGTTTCAGGTTGGCAGAAAGTAAATTTGGGGGTATCGAACGACAACCCGCCCCTGACAATATCTCCGAAGGATCAAAAACTTTTTTAAATTGAATTTATGTTGGCTGACGCAGAGGAAAATTCTTTTCCCGCCTCCAGCACCATCATTATTTATTCTATATAACCGCGAATATTCGTATTGTTTGTTGTTGAGTGAGGCAACTGAGTTAAGAGCATGGTGCCAAACCTCGGGCTGGCAAGTTCCTTCCACATCAATTGAACGCTGTTTAGCTATCCGATAGGAAGAAGTTCATTAACATAGGTATTGATTGGTGTTCTATGCCCTCCTACACAAACTCAATTCTTCCAACAGTTTCAACAGTTATGGGACTAACGCATTTAAACACATAATTGAAGTATCCCGTTTAATCTCCTTTTTAACACATGACTCCCAGATCCGCAAATGCAACTTGCCAATAAAGAGTTATCTAAAGCTCTCCTCAATCCCCTTTATATCAGATGTTAGTTTGCAACATTTGAAAAATCTCTCACATTCCATTTCCTCTCTAGTTTGACAAGTTTCGAGCGCAATTAAATTCGAATTCGTTATATGCACCACGGCAGATCTGTTTCGAAGACGACTATCCCGGTGCTCTAATATTCCCATGATACGCATTAAGAACGTTTTATGCATTGGCGGATAATTCTACGCAAATTCCAAGATTTTCCAGAGTCCAATGCGGCAGATGAAAAGTGATGTACGAACCGAGCAACCGAGATATATATTAGGCGAAAAATATCTTAATACGTGTCAGCCAAAATGAAAAATGAGCCCACGGCAAGTGCCGCTTCGAATCGTCCAGATGCGCGAGATCCTTAGCGAATACCCTTCCCGAAAGGATAACACTCGTAGCATATTGATAAGAAAACATGAAACGTACCGGAATCAACTACTTTTTTCAAACACCTAATCAAAATTACCTGCTTAGATATCCTTGCAAGAATGTGTTATCCACTAATCGCGCTTTCTGCAGTGTTTGGTGGAGTAACTTCAAGTCACAAAGTGCGAGTATTTGTTGCGCGTGATACCAGGACGAATTTAAACTACCTTGGCATTCGTTCAAGATGTGAACTTCGCAACGCGAAGACTACAACTGCCACCACTTCAACGACGTATGCCGCCTACGCGAGCAGCAAAGCCCCCACGGCCGCCGCCGACTGCCGATGGACAACGCGACGAACCGAGACCGTGTATATGATGCGTTGCCGCCACTGCCACCGCCGCCACCACCAGGGCATAGGTACCAGTGCAATTTCCATGAATACCAAATATAATTATTTCATAATCACTGCAGTTTATTTATTGTATTTCATAATCGTAATTCGTATTGGATCATTCATGAGGAATGAAACACCTACAATATTTTCCCGGAAGCGCAGATTTATCCACAATGTACGCACCGTTATCATCCAGCGAAACCAATTGAACCGTACGAGCGAAAACTAAGATTTAAATAGTAGTAAATAGTAGTAAATATACTATGTTGATTAAAACAAATCTGTTGGAAATCTACCTGACGGTTGAATAATTATAGGATACAAATAATTTACATCACCCTGTAATAGATCTATCCCAATCTCAATGAAACTCAATTAATGAAATCAATTGTGACGGATTAAGTTCCAAAGGCAAGGGATGCATTTTAGCATTTCTCACAACAATTCTTCACGAAGAACAATGAACAAAGAAACGAAAGAAGACAGACAAGATAACTCATCAATTGCCAGAATAGATTCTCCCGGCACGAAAGACGTATTTCCGGATTTAGTCTACTTGTTTATTAATTTGTATTATAGGCAACTAATTGCTTTTCTTCAAATGTAAGATGAAATTAAATCAAAAATAAATTGCGTTCTAATTCTGAATTGATTCTACATTTTTCGCGAGCATTTCTAAGAACATCTGCTTTTTTGCACACAAAGAAGCACCAACTCATACCTCTTGTTAGGTATAAATCACCGGCATTACCAAAATTAGCTTATCTTCCACATAAACAACTCAAGCTAAACTTGCTCTATCAGATGCGGGGTTTGCGTATGTATGCTAATATATAGTTGACTAATATACAGTTGCTTCACAATGTTGTTATCATTTTATGAATTATTTTTGCACAATTTCTGCAGATTTTAAATAGCCAGAAATAATTTCAATTTTCTTTGACCATATTAATTATTACAAGAGATTAAGACTAATTAAATTGCGAGCAGTGCAAATTCTTTTATGGCAATGCAGATTAGGTGTGAACCCCTTTTACACAATGAAGGGAACATATAACCGTAAGAAACTGAGCATACTATACATGGTCGTAATTTATCGTGGAGGGAGTAATGTATGACATTACTCCCTCCACGTAATTTATGAACATGAATGTAGGCAACCCAATATACTTAATAACTTGAATCGTATTGGAATTCCTCAACATTTAGGAAAATCTTTATAGCAATGAATGAATAATTTATGAAAATAGTCACAGATATTCAGAATAAGTCGAGGAAAAGCAACAAACTACATCCAAAGTAGAAAATACATAAAGAAGAGCAAAAATCTGCTATTGCAAGTTGTTTACTCATCGGTTTGCAAACATTAATTAAGAAGACATGTGAGCTTTATGTAAATAGTTACCCATGGACTTCATTAGAAATAACGTTTATTATGGTTTAGTCCAATTCAATGTTTCTTATCAGGTATCACGTTTTCGTTACCCACGTATATCAATATCGACGTTTGTTAGCCCTGGTGAATTAATCACCCAATGTGGTTAAAAAAAAGATACGCATTATCAATTAATAATCAACAATATAGTATTTCATCTATCATAGAATATTGTTCCTTGGTTTGCTTTCGCAAAATTACATTGCAACCAATTCTGAAATTATTATTCATCATTCGTACGAGGCGCACGAGGAGTATGTATTCCATTGAAGCACTTGCAAGTGTTTATGGCTGGTCGAACCTTGAACGGCACAACCAGGTTTAGGTGTTAAACAGGATGATATCATTAAGGGGTTTAAAGGATGTCACAACAAAGAAGAGGTGAGCGACGGTCGCTGTTTGGAAGATACTCACTGCTTTCTTGTTGTGTGAATATCAACCATCAGAAGAAATATTGCATTGACTTACATGGGAGCGCGGGTGGAGGCGGTTGAAATTATGGCTCGCCGTAGTCTCGGTCGCCCACGTTGATTCGATCCTGGGCGGCAGTCACATTAAACCCCAAAATGCGCGCATCCACCTTCATCATTTTCGACTTCTTACACTTTTTACCTTTGCCCTAAAACAATCCCAAGGCGCAAAATAATATGATTTTCGCTGCTAGTCGACATCGTCGAGTAGCATGCTTACTTTGACCTCTTGGAAATCATTGTTGTGCTGCGTGGAGGGCGTGATAGCTGGGGCCGGCGAACACATGTCGTCTTTGTGGGCATTTTGCTTCGGCTTGAACGAGCGTCGCTTTTCCAAAAATTGCGCAGCGAACTGTTGTGTCGCGGGTTTGTCGCCCAAATAGTCACGGCAGTAATCTCGCACATCCAGGGCTGACTCGATATCCCGGAGAAAACTTACGAATGTGGGAACTAGGAAATACATTTAGAAACCATGAGTGTCTCTCGAGTACTGCTACTTACTGTCGACTTGCGTATTCATGCTGGCTAAAGTCGAGGTGCACCAGTTTGCAAATTCGTCCACTGAATTCGTCTGAGAGGAATTGTTCGAATTGGTGTTGTTGTGCGCGTGTTCGTCGCGCTTCTGCTTCGCGGATACTTGCTGCGCCTGCTTTGTCGGCTGATGCTTCTGTTGCTGTTGTTTATTAGCATTTGATTTTGGCTGCTGGTGGGCCTGGCCAGCCGCCTGTTTCGTTTTTTGTTGTTGCGGTTGAGAATATGGAACGGGTTCATCCCAAAAGCCTAAGCATGTGATTAAGATTAGATAGGCTATCACGTTTGCTTCTTTAACTTACCCGTGCTATCACTATTATTCCATGTTAATGTCTGCCCACTCCAAATGGTAGACGTTTGCGGCGATAACGTCTCCTTTTCCTTTTGCGCAGCCTTCTCCTTTTCCTTCTGTTTCAGCAGTCTATCCTGTTCCTCTGCTTGGATCTCTGCTAGACTTTTTACATTATTATGCCTCACGGGTTTGTTGGCCCAATTCAAGTGCAACCCGGTTGCAGTTGTCCTCTCAGGAGAAGATTGTTCCTGCAAGGCCTGTTGCACCTGGCGTTGTTGTTGTTGCTGCTGTTGTTGCTGAAGCAACAACTGCTCCGCTTTACGTTCCCGCTCTAGTTTTTGAATTTCGGCCAAACTTAAACCTTGATTGTTGACCGCCTGGGACCAAGGCGCCACTTTTGCGGGTTTTTGGTTGGTCTGGGAAAGATTATACTGCCTTTGGAGTTCGAGCTGTTTTCGCTGTTCTTCGCGTTCCTTCGCTGCCAGACTGAAATCAAATTACGTACACAATAGAGCTCTAAAAGCATTCTATTACGGAGAATTTACCGTTCTTTCTCTTCCTCCTGCTGCTTTTTCAGTTCTTCCGCCTTCTTGCGCACTTCCTCCTCTTTTCGCAACTCCTTAAGACGCTTTTTTTCAGCCAACTCTTTTTGACGCTTTTCTTCTGCTTCTCGCTTCGCCTTTTCGAGTTCCTTCTTGACACGCTCCTCCTCCCTCCTCCGCTTTTCCTCTTGTTGTTTCTTCTCCTGTTCATGTTTGCGCTGCTCTTGCTTTCGGCGTTCGTCAGCATCTTTCTTTGCTTGCTTATCTTCTAACTCCTTTTGCCGCTTCTCCTCCTTTTTACTCCGCTTATCGTGATCGCTACTGATAATCGTTTCGGGGACTTGATTGATTGACTGAGACGTGGGCGGCAACGGCATATTGCATTGTCGCACTTGTTGCATTTCGGACACCGTTTGCACGGTCGGCGTATCCCACATACTAATTGGTTTGTCCGTTTGTGGCCATTGAGATGCTCCCTGCAGATTGGCCATGGCCTGGGGCAGCTGTGGTGGAGGCAACACCTGCGGTTGCTGCTGATGTTGGGAGACAACAGTCGTGGGCGGAGGAGGAGATGCAAATTGACTGTGCTTCCAAAAAGTTTCTAAATCAATTGGCTGCTGCTGTGGCGGTGGTTGGGGCTGCGACTTGTTCATGGCTGCATGTTGTTGCATAAACTGCAAGAAATCGCCGTCTAGTTTCGCCCCCGCGGTCGTATCGCTCTTCGGAGGTGGCAGCAAAGTACTCACACCGCCCAAATTCGGCACAGTGCCATTCACAGGCAGGCCGTGCATTGTACCGGAAAGAGTCGCCGAAGGATCGTGCTTCATTTGTTGTGGGGGCAGACGATTCTGCAGGTTCTGTAAACCTCCCATCTGTTGTACAAGGGCACGCAATGGATCCAAGGGCATCGGCGATGCTGGCTCATCGAGCACGGAAGTCGGAATCGTAGGCATCGATACTGGAGTCGGCATTTTAAACTGTGTAAGCATGTGATGCAGTAATGGGGTACCTGTTCCACCAGGCGGGATGAGTTCCGGCCCCATTGGAGGCATTATTGGTGCTGCTGCGCCATATAATTCGCGTTGCATACCCGACAGGTTGTTCCATGGCTCTGTCTGACCGAATGTACGCGCGCGCATTAATTGCGCCTGAATGATTTGATGATGAAGGTGCAGAGGGATCTCTGGCTCATTGATTTTTTCGGGTTCGTGCCGCTTGAGCGGCGCAAGGGCTACGGCCGATTGGAATGGATTTCCTCCCTTGCAGAGAGCAACTAGTTCGCCAAGTGTTATAAAGCGCTCGTCACAGTGACGTCGTACAAAAAGAGTTAAAGAGAAGTAACCTGCATTAAACCATTCAGCCATTTCGTTTGGCACGAATGGACCTTGTAGGTCGCCCTGTGGATCCTGGTAATACCACTTCTCCTGCAATGACGGCGCCGGCATGATGTTCGGTGGTGGCGCTGGAATGCCATTCGACAGTGGAACATTCATACTTGCAGTCGGTGGATTGGCGGTCTTGGGTGGCTCCTCGTCGACAACCAATTTCGAAACGAAATCCTCCTGCAACCTATCAAAGTCTTCATCCACACCTCGAATATTAGGCTCATTCAACATCTGACTATTGCTTCGCATCGAATTGGCATTGTTGAGGTCAGGCGGGTGCGCACCAGGAGGCAGACTCGTCACATTCTTAAGATTGTCAGGGCCACTTGCCAACGAATTCTTACGACCGTCTTCCTTGCGGTCCTTTCGACAGCCCTCCTTGTCAATGTCCTCTCCAGCATTCGCCTCTCTGTTCGTTTCGACGTCGAATACTTCCTGAGCCTTTCTCTCATCCTAAAAGGATAAAATAAGTACGAATTATTCCAATTCAGGATGCCTTACCCTCTCCTTCTTGTTTCCCGACAATGCCACAGCAGACTTCGATGTCACCAAGGGCGCATGCTGATTGCGGACATTTTGCTGTGATGCCGACTTCTGCAGTTCTTTCCCCCTGTCGCGCTCATTGATGGCATTTTCCTCGTCGGAGCCGTGGAAGGCGCCGGTTGAGTCAAAAGTGCCCCCGCCTTCGGCAAGATTTTCGGTGGCCCACTCCGGCAAATGCTCATCCTGTGCATCCCACAATCTACGGTGATTACTGCCGCTACTACCGGCACCCCGTGGCCCGCTTGTCACGTTCGACTCGTGCCAACGCTTCTCACGGTTATCGTCGTCACCTTCACGCCAACTAGATGAGCGTGTCCACTTCTCCGCTGACCCGCCGCTTCGACCATGGCTACTGGTCGAGCGCCATCCATCTTCTTCTTCCGTGCCTGAAGTCCGATTGCTTCTGCGCCAATTGTCTATGCCCCCGGATGATGATGATCGGTTGTATACGAAATCTTTGCGCGGACTCCATTCCGTCTGCTCACCAGTTCCGGCCCAATTTACCCCTGCACTTCCTCCATCATAGCCGCTTCCTATGGTTCTACCAAATGGTTGGTAAGCTCCACGTGCACTGCCACGAGCAATGCGACCGCCACGCTCCCCTGCGCCTCCAACTGGAGCCCCTCGACCACGCAACGCTGGCCCCATTGGGGGCCCGCGAGATACCCATTGACGCTCTTCCTCTGTGGCAGGGACAAGTGCTAGCGGTGGTAGTACTTGCTCCGAGTATAATGGAGGAAATGTACTGAGAGACGGTGGCGGTGGTAGGCTCTTTTCAAACAATGCCAACATTTCCTCTCTCCCATACCTAAAATTTAACTACTTGTATAAACCGCCCACGTAAATCAGTTCCACTCACCGATAATCTGCCAACTGACATCGAGCGTTGTTGCTCATGCTAGTTGTGGTCCCCTCAGATGAGAGATTTCTTAACCATTCTGGTCCAAAATTCATCGAATCTGTCATAATGTTGCTGGAACAACAAACAACCAATCCACATAAGCCAAAAACCCACAACCACAGCAGATATAAAAGGTAATTCTACACGCACTCAGAATGCTATAGCGAGGCTATTAATAAATCCACAACGCGCTCGCTGCCATTCATAGAACTGCAAGTACTTGCTTGGAGCTCTAACCTACAAATGCACCACCAACTTGCACTTGGCATACAGAAAAACTTCCATACGCGTATCGCACTCGTCGGAGGCAAAAGGTAATAAACAGCATCCGAATGCGTAACCAAATGCGTAACAAACTCTACCTAGTCTACGCCAATTGTAACCGAAGAAATGATGATACATCCACGATAATTAACAGCCTTTTGTTAACAATGTGTCGGCGTATAAACGCTGACTGCAATTGTCGTGCATGTTATCAAGATGCAGCTCGTGCAGTCCACAGAAGCTCCACCACATATATTTCAAACATGCATCCATATGCTCTGAACTATTTTCCATATCCAACACATTTATAATGCTCAAATCACTCAACACGTACCTTAATTAATATGAAGCACAATAGTTGGATCAACAACAATGGCTGAATCCAAAATTTATTAGAACACGGCACGATGCGCTTGCGTCACCGTTCAGTGGATTTTCTTGCTAAGAAGTGTCAATTTTCCAAATGTTGCCAACTGTAGGTTCACTTCAACAAAAAACTTAGTATCGTAATCTCAGCAAAAGGCAAAAGATGGTACTGAGGTAAAACTGAAAATATCTAATAATATTATATATCTAAATATAGACCTAGGCAAACATATCTCCAATATATGAGAGACATAATTTCAAGCACAAATAACACATTTATCGCATGAATGTTTCTATTTAATTCAAATTTCTGTGGTTAGTGCTTCCACCAACGGTTGATGTCGAAACTACTATTGACGTGCCATGCACACTTCCGGCAAACGAGGAACACAATTTACGCCATTGCTTTCTTTTCTGTCACAACTCTCGTGCAAACGCAACGTAAGTGGAAAATCTTATTCAAAATATCAATAATTGGCAAGTATTACTTGCGTTATTAATGGAATATCCTTCGTTAACCATAATGGAGCTATGACTCTGTAGCTGATGCCTATTAAAACTAGTTTGCTTGCGTTTCACTATGCTAACCTCAATACATCAGCATGTGGCGTTCTAATAATGAGTATTGTAATTCTGTTGATATTTCAGGTGTTTAAACAACAATGACGAACTCGAAGGGTTATCGTCGCTCAACTCGCGATTTGTTTTCGCGCAAGTTTCGCCAAAAGGGTACCATCCCACTGTCAACATATTTCCGTACATATAAAGTAGGAGACATTGTTGATGTTAAGGGAAATGGAGCTGTACAAAAGGGTATGCCTTACAAAGCATATCATGGCAAAACTGGCAGAGTGTTCAATGTAACTGCACATGCTGTGGGAGTCATTGTCAACAAGCGTGTACGTGGCCGTATTCTACCAAAACGCATTAACTTGCGTGTTGAGCATGTCAAGCACTCGAAGTGCAGACAGGACTTCTTGCAACGTGTGAAGCAGAATGAAAAGCTACGCAAGGAATCCAAGGAGCAGAAGCAGAAGGTTTGCTTGAAGAGACAGCCAGCCCAACCCAGGCCAGCTCACATTGTCAGTGGATATGAAACACCAATTCTGTTGGCACCTCTTCCATATGAATTTATTGCTTAACTCTTCAATATAAGACAACTTTAATATTATCCATGTGTTTGATTGAGAAATAATTCCCAGTTTTAGAAGACTAAAACACCAATAGGATTTACATACAAAATTTATTTTGGCTTGGTAATACCCTGCCAATAGCATGTCTTGTTTAATCAATAATGCACCCTATGTTATGTTGTGTTACTACAGAAACAAACTGATTTTTGTTTGGGTCATCATAACATCCAAGATGCGGCTACAATATTGTTCAGATATAGAAAAAAGCGTTGTAATATCAAATTGTGAGAAGCGCGGATGGATTCAAGTTGCTGCAGATGACGAGTGGAATATTTATTGGGCCGGCACGGCGACATGCAAGAACATCTTCAGTGTGGACAGCGGTTATCGTATGAACGACAACCAGTTACAAACAATCCTTTGTTATAACAGACAGCAACTTAAATCAGTTGGTTTTCAGATTAATTAACCACTTTCCCAACCATTATGAGCTCTCGCGAAAGGATTTATTGGTGAAGAATATAAAGCGCTACAGGCGCGAACTTGAGAAAGAGGGTAATCCCATGGCGGAAAGAGGAGATTGCAAATATATTCATTTGGATTTCATACCGGTCACGTTTGCGCTGCCTTCCGACTATAATATGTTCGTGGAGGAATATCGCAAATCACCGGCAAGCACCTGGATAATGAAACCATGTAGTCGTTCGCAAGGATCCGGAATATTTCTTATCAACAAGTTATCCAAGTTGAAGAAATGGTCACGGGATACAAAGCATATTTTTCAACCACAACTTAATAAAGAGTCCTACGTTATTTCGCGGTAATTTAATTAGGGGAAGGTGAGATGTAAACTTAATTATGATATAATTGCAGGTATATCGATAATCCGTTATTAATCGGTGGCAAAAAGTTTGATTTGCGCCTGTACGTGCTAGTCACATCATTTCGTCCATTGAAAGCCTACCAGTTCAAACATGGTTTCTGCCGTTTCTGCACCGTGAAATACGATTCGAATGTTGCTGAATTGGATAACATGTATGTGCACTTAACAAATGTTTCGATACAGAAACATGGGGTAAGTTTGCAACAAAGGCAATTTGTCAACAACAATTGTTATGAGCAGACGGGCATTTATTGTGTCAAATATTCTTGTGACAGACGTGTTTAAAAATTTCAGTATTAAGCAAAACTGGTTTAATTCTCTCCAAGCATTAAGTATTTGCTGATCTTTGAAAGATGGAGATTGCGTTTTGTACGGATATGGACAAAAACAAAATTTCGTGTATATGCGAACGGCGAGGCTGGGTGCATGTTGAACCAGATGATGCGTGGAATATTTATTGGGCAGCAACACAGACGTGCCGTAGCTTATTCAGCGTGGATAGCGGCTATCGCATGAATGAAAATCAGTACGATTCAGTCGCATGCTCAATGAAAAAAATAATTGCATTATTTCTAGACTGATAAATCACTTTCCCAACTATTACGAAATCTCGCGAAAGGATCTGCTCGTGAAGAACATAAAGCGGTACCGAAAAGACCTGGAGCGCGAAGGCAATCTGATGGCGGAGCGCGGTGACGCAAAATATTTGTTTCTAGATATCATTCCCACGACCTTTATCCTTCCTGTCGACTATAATCTGTTCGTAGAGGAATATCGTAAGTCCCCGCAGAGCACGTGGATAATGAAGCCATGCGGCAAATCGCAAGGAGCGGGTATTTTTCTTATCAATAAGCTATCCAAGCTGAAGAAGTGGTCTCGCGACACGAAACATGTCTTTCAAAACTCCTTCTCCAAGGAGACGTACGTTATTTGCAAGTACATCAATAATCCGTTACTGATCGGTGGCAAGAAATTTGATTTGCGCTTGTACGTACTGGTTACATCTTTTCGCCCGCTGAAAGCGTATCAATTCAAGCATGGATTTTGCCGTTTTTGTACCGTTAAGTACGATTCGAGTGTTGCTGAATTGGATAACATGTACGTGCACTTGACGAATGTCTCGGTTCAAAAACATGGCGTAAGATCTTGCACATAGACCCTAAAGTAATGCACGTGGTTGCATGCAGAATGTATTTTTCTAGGCAGAGTATAACGCAATTCACGGTGGCAAACTAAGCGTGCAGAATTTGCGCTTATATTTGGAGAGCACCAGAGGCAAGGAAGTTACGGAAAAACTTTTTGATCAGATAAGTTGGGTGATAATACACTCACTGAAAGCGGTGCAACCAATCCTCGCTTCGGATCGGCACTGCTTTGAATGCTACGGCTACGATATCATCATCGATAACAAATTAAAACCGTGGCTTATTGAAGTAATTGATATTTAAATTATTGTGATCAAGAATTTTACATTCAATTCTAGGTAAATGCATCTCCATCGCTATCGTCAACAACCGCCAACGATCGAATACTTAAACACAAACTGATTGATAACATATTTTCCATTGTTATGCCCCCGAGTGGAATGCCTGAGTAAGTTTTCAAATCCAAGCAATTCCCGCTTAAAATCATATTTTTTATAGCACAAAATGGAACAAAATTGCAACACCAGAACAAATCAAAGACTTTGAACTGCTCATTGACGAAGATCTCATTAATCATGCTGATGACCCGGAGTACGTAGAGAAATATGCTGGCAAATATGCAAGTAGATGGAAGAACAATTCGTAACTATGATTTACTTCGCACACCATTGGTCATTTTATCACTTAATATAAAAAACCAACAATGTATTTCATGCTATAATACTAATATACTTTATAAATAGAAATAAATATATTAAGCTTCGACGATTTCGCTTCAGATGCAAAAGCATCATCAGTTGTATGAAACAATTCGCCTATTTAAAGAAATAAAATCAATTCAATTAATAAAGGATCCCAGCTCTGCGAGACTATTGAGATAATATTTGGGTGCAAAATCTTTGGGACAACTTAGCATATCCTCAAAACTAGTGGTTCCACTCAAAACCAATAGTTTCTGATAGCCACTCCTCGTGGCAAATAGCATGTCGGTGATCAACCTGAAATCAATCAAGAATCAAGGAAACGCTCACGTAACTAAAATTGTTTAGAAGTATACGTACGAATCGCCAACGAACAAAGTTCTCTTTGGATTTAAATCAAAAGAATCTTGCACTATTTGATTGTACAATGAACTTGGTTTGCCCAAGACAATTGGTCTCCGACCAGAAATCAATTCAAGCGTCTCACCAATAAAGCCTGACCCAATGGTTTTGAAGTTATTACCTAGCGGAATCGTCTTATCCGATGCGCACAAAATGAAATGAACATCTGGACGTTTCAATACGATACCAGCTTTCATCAATTTCGCGTATGTTAAGTTAAAATCGCAATCCACGACGACTGCGCCAATCTCGGGCTGGTCTACAGCATGGTCTTTAATTTCATGGAGGTCATCCAACGTTCCACACTAAAAATTTAAGAAGTTAGAGTTGGATCAAATAACTATTAATAAGAATATTAAATGTACTGATTTATAATTATAGATCTCGAGACCGGCCAGCTCGAAATATTTACGCATTCGTGGCGGACCAACAACGAAAACTTTCTTGGCGAAATTCGCCTCCTTCAGATAGCTGACGACGGCCCTTGGGGGAAAGATGATGTCCTCGCAACGAAATGGTAAATCGACAGTTGTAAAGACGCGGTTCCAATCTTCTTCTGTCCGGAAAGAGTTGTTCGTAATCAGTTTCATACCTTTGCCCTTATCCTCCAAAAACTCTATGGCTTCTTTCACGCCGGGAATAATTTCATCACCCAGCAAAATAACACCTACAAAAAGCGAGATATAGTTGATGTTCAAATTCAGTTGTGGTGTTGCTTACCATCGCAGTCGAAAAGAATATTATCGAATGAATTGAGAAACTGGTTCAATTCAGCTCTGGAAACGTTTGCCAGATTCTTCGCCATTGTTGTGGTGGTCTTCAGACTGAATATGCAACTAATATTCGATTCTTGAAATGCAAGGAATTATATAGACAGTGGCTAAAATATGGAATAATTGTCTTATCGTGAAAACAAATATCACTTCTAACGCGGAAATATTCACAATCATTGTACGCGTGCCGTACTATGGTGGAAGTTTCTCATAATTTGTGAGCAAATAGAATATGTGCTTAGAACAAATACAAATAATTGTAACGCAACATGGAATATTTCATTCGATTTGATGCCATTTCGGCACTTTGTTTGTTGAGATTAAAATTTAATTGCCAATTAATAGAACAAATCATTAGTCCTGTTTTTTTTTTCAGAAATTAAACCAGGCACACTCCAGTAACGCACACGCAAGTTATACTCACACAGTAATGTAAAAAGTTTATCAATCTTACTACAATAGTATCATCTCAATCAATATTTCACATAGAAATAACATATCACCAGATATTTGCTGTTCAATAATTAATTATATATCGTCAAAGAGGAGTTTTACATTTCATAGTAAAGCAAGTAACGCATCACTCTATGTATATGGCTAGATTGTAGAAATCGCTCGTTTTCGTACTCCCAATTGCATTCGAAAAGTTCTGCTGCATAAGATTCCAATGGAAGTTTGAGTAAATTTTTGATGAGGATGATGCATGAAATCACATACTATATATTTCCGAATTCTACATAAATTGCAGATGAAATGAAATTAATGTATGTTGCGACTATTTTATTAACACAATCAATCATATTCCTTCATTATTTTAACGTCGCAAATGTAAATGTATACACCATCCACTAGCTTACTTACATGCTCGTTCTTCTTTTCTCATAAATTAGAGACGTACGTTCAACACGTTATGGCGGAATAAAACGTGAATTAATTTAACAATTCTTCCAGAAAAAAATCCGATTGTGTTTCCATTGCAGTTTTGGCAAGCAGTCAAACGGATGGCGCGAGCGCCGAACCGCTTTGCCTCGCTCCTCGTTGATTGGAATATGTATTAAATATCGTTAAATGACATGATTTGATCATCACTGACTATTTGTTCCGATTCTTGATGCTGCTTGTGATTACTGTCGATGGCTGATGGTACAGATGGTGCGTGTCGTTGCGGTGTGTCGCGAAATGCCGAACAATGCGGGAATAGTTTATTGCATTTCATAACGAAGTCGCTCGTTACCGCTTCGCACTCGCCAAAATCGCCACCTTTTAATGCATTTAATACATTTATACAGTTCTAAAAAAACAAGAAAAAGTAAATGCATCATTGGAAATATTCGCCAGTAATTCAGTGTGCACTTACGTCGATATTTACATCCTTAAATTTATTGTCGAAACTACAAATGAGATTAAGGGCAGTAGGTTGGTTCTTCTCGTCCAAGAAGTATAGCATTTTGGCGCCCTCCAACATGGCCCCCATGCAATTGGAATACTTGTCTAGAAAGTCCTTGTTGAGCTGTTGCGCGTCTTTAGATTGAAACAGGGTGGCGCTTTCGCGCTGCAATACTTCGGCAACGGCCGCGTCCCAATCACCTTTGTTCGCCTGCATAAAGTTGTAGAAGCGTATCAAGCAACTGTGCAGTTTCGCGTTGTCAGGTTCCAGTTGGTGAGCACGCTTGATCGATTGTAGCATGAGCAAGATCTTTTCTGTAACGGAAGAAAGAAAAAAAAACGCGTATTTATCACAAAACTTGCACATTTGATACTTGGAAAGTCTTACTTTTTCTATAATACACTTCGAATGCCATCAGATGGGTTTCTATCCGCTTTCCAGCGAGCGATTGTAACGGCTGCAAGAATTTGATTGCCTGCTCCAAGGGGTCATCCGCCTAGAAAAAAAAAGAAAAGCTAGTGGTTCTTCTTGCATTCGAGAATTTCGGAAAATGGATGGAGAACGGAAAAGGAAACTCGTAGAATCATACTCGTGCCAGTTTGTCGGGAATCAGTTCATCCAGTTGCGGCGCATCTGCCTCGACGTCGCCTTGTTGGCGTGACTTATGATGTTGGTCCTTCTTGACTTGAGCCTGTGCAGCTTGCGCACTCTCCTGTTCGGCCTTCTTGCGCGCCTTGCGCTGCTTGTTGCGAAGTTTTTTCAATTCGGACGGCGCCAAGTTATCTGCAACACGGCAATTGACGATAGAAACAAGAGCAGCAATTGGACAGTAAATTGCGATTATTGTTGTTCATGTTACCAATGCGGCGAGTAAAAGTGCACAAAGTGTGGCAGAGCCGCGCCCAGACCGGTCGCTGACCATGCATTTGTAATAACAAACAAATATACCTGCCTTATGCCCCATTTACTCGCCATTTACTATACCAGATACGAACGCGCGCAGTACTATTTGCTTGTACAGAGAATGTGATTTCTTCCATTTTTTACTTCGTTTGCAATTAATTTATTAATTGCAATTTGGTATTGATTCAAAGAGATCAATGGTTGCAAATGCTGTCAAAATTGTTGCGCCTGATGAAACAACCACAACGTGAACAAAAAAAGTTATTTGTTGTGCTCTGATTGCACTCTAAGAATATTTTGTCGGCTTGGTTTGTCCGTTCATTTAAATCTACCATGTTGTTGGAGTGAAAGTCAACATGCTTATTGTTATTTATCAATAACAACAAATACATAATAAAAGTGTCTTGATTGAACAAATGAATAGAAAGATTTTAAACTCTACCTACACTAACAACTTATACTCATCATCAGCACAGGTGATTTCAATGCTATTTTTCTTCATATTATAATCTGAATTACGGTTACGATAATTTGATACAATCTAAATGAAATTAACCTATGCTTAAATACATAAAATATGCCACGCCCGACAGTGCACCAGCATAAGAGAATTAGACCAGAGAGTAGGATACTTGAACTAGAAGACAAACATTAAACTTTTCGAGTTGAAAATGCGGTTCGATATGAAAGGAGGTACAAATTTACAATAAAATATTGATTCGCTGTAGGGGACCGTATAATTCGTTGATTAATATTGATAGCTACTAAACCATTTCTTCCACCACGGTTGGTTGTAGCACCAACGCGCAAACATTTTAATTTTGCGCTTGAACTAATAGCATATTTGATTTTGCGATCAAATCAAATTATGGTCAGAAAGCCGAGCCGACATTCCGCCATAATACACTTGTGCAATGGGGCTCGGACTACGAAACGACTGTCTGAAAAGTCAATTTCGTATTGCATTCTTTCGGAATATTACAGCTCGCGCTTAGAGCAATTTAAATCATGGAATGGTTTGTAAACGATAAGTCCAATAATCTCCACTCTGGACGTTCAGGGTGTTTGCAGTTTGATTAGGTACAACAAAGTTAATTCAAGATACAAAGCACATTGACAAATAGGCAAAATTATTATACGTGCATGTGCACGAAATATGTAACCAGCACATAAATTGTGCAAGAAAATCGATAAACGGAATAGATATTCAAAAACGATTGTACGTATAACCACGTAAACGTACGCGAAATATGGTACACACTTTGCGACGCCAAATAGATGGTAATCTGCTCGTATCGAAGCATAAGTTGCATAAGTTTTGTTCATAAAGAAAAGATAATTCATACAACTTCACATGTAGATATCAATTTCTTAATTTGCATGATTATAATTTTGCGTAAAAATTGGCTAATTCTTGCCCTCGCCTTGGATGAAAGTCGAAATTGATTCAATTACTATCATACCAAACCAATTACGCCCAAATTTGTTCAAAACTGATTCATTTCCACATATATTTCAGATGACCTTCGTGCTAATGGATTCTCGATTAGTATTTTGGCGCGTGCCTCTCTATTCAGTTGTGTAAAACGTTTCCTTCTTTTCTGTTTCATTGTTCAAGTACGGGAGCAGCAGACGCACCCCAGACATTCTGCATCATTTTTGCATTCTGCATAAACGATATATATTTGGACAAGTGTGAAAACACAGAGCGAAAGTGCAACAGTATAATAGTCGCGCTTCGACCATTTACTTATCTATCGGTTTATCGACAATATCAAACAGTGAGCGAGTGTCCAGCCCAGGCCGCGGGCGGACATTCGCTCGTTATTGCCATAAATGGCCGAAATGCTCCAATTCTAATAAGCCTTAGCATTATACAAGAGCAAGTCGCAAGTTGCGCACGAGATCACCAGCGCACAAAACATAGGAAATGCTCGAAAGCAAGGCGAACTAAAGAGAATAAGCAATAAATCGTATCGTATCGTAACGTAGTGCACATACAACACCAGCAGAACATGCCTAGTTGCGCAACAATTGTTTGAGTCGCGGTGTTAAAAATATTTGGGCGTACGCATATTTCGAATTTTACACTGCGTTAAAAACCTGTGCGACACATACCATGAATTGATTGAATGATTGACGGCGTTCAATGTTATACCACAAATGGAATAATTAAAAGCGTCTCAGACACACTTTTATTATTACGCACGGAGATATCTTAATTTCGCAATAAATTGCCAACGCTGTTGCTGCATACAACTCTTCATTGCACCGACAAAATGTAAACAGAAAATATATAACAAACGCGGAAATTGAAAGTTAAAAAATATGCATTTCAATATTTATGTTAGTAAATTAAATTAAATCCAAGGACGATGCCGTTAATGTTAGTCTATACGGTGCTACCTCAACAGCAAAGAATAAGTATGTTACTGTACGGGCACATTCAAACTTTGCACTAGTTTTGCAATAGTGTAAGTAGCTGCTGACCGGTCGTCTGTTCGAATCCACTCGTCATTATTAGCTCATCAAGATGAGCGCGCAAATATGATAATTAATAAGTTGTAGTTGCCAATTGATTCCACGAGTTCGCCCGTCAAAGTCACGCTGAACTGGCTGGCTGTGTTCCACATTTTACGTTCCTGTGCACACCGACCGGCAAATGTTTGCATTTCGGCAACAAGGAGCTAATATGTACTCGGTATCGCATCATTCATTACGATGATCATCTATTATTGTTCAAACCAATTCTGTACTTCAACGTCCAATGCAAACCTTGTTATTCTTTCGCGTAACGCCAGCACTATCGTTACCCAACACGCTTCTTTTACATGAATGTAATGTAGACAACTTCTACACATAATGCGCATTAATTAGTTACATTTCCGCAAAATGCATCACGCAATGATGAACGACTAGCTACTATGTGCGTATACTGCACAAACAACAACTCGCCAAGCCAAGAGCAGTGAATAATTTGGATGTCTTCGCCATTTGAAGACGGGAAGTTGTTTGTAGCAGAGAGAACTTGACAAAGATCAAGAGTGAAGTTATCTTGATGCGACGAGATGGCATGCAGATTGTCACAAAACGCGATTTACGCATTCGCGCATTGGCATTCAATTGGATTTCGATCTCAACTAATGAATAAACCGATGAATGCTCGGCCAGCACCAGCTATGCGTACGTTAACAGCATCAACCAAATATGGACAAATCCGCATTATCTTTTTGCTATTCCTCCATTTAAGGTGCGTACGTTTGCCACGTTTACTTCACGCACCAGCCAAACTCTTTCCCCAGAATAATTTTAATACCCCTACGTTTTAAATTGATTGAATTCTTTCGAACCGTTCCTGTTAACAAATATTCGTTCATATAATAACTTCTTTTACATCGCCTTCCGTTTTATGGATAAACTTTATGAGTACAACTGTGTTCAAAGTAAAATTCAAATATGCAAATGATTCATTAATGGCGCATGTTTCTGTGAGTAATCTGCATTTGCAGCAAGGAGTGTCCTCTTTCTTATTGGGGCTGCAATTGTGATTGCGTCGTATGCAAATATGCAATTTGTCCAGCAAAGCAAAGAGTGAAAGGAGATTCCGAGCACTCGCATTAAATCGAAATAGAAAATCGTTGTGCCACAGTCTATTCTCTCACTACTTGGGTCCACCTATCGACAATTAAATGCCACCATTGTGATCGAACTTCAATTGTGTGTGCCTATGCTTAATACTAATTAAATTTCACGCTCTACTACATCAATCAACAAATATTGCCCAAACTTATACATTTGTTTATATTTGCATTCTTACGTAACATTGTCTACAGGCATAATTTAAAAATAGTCCCAAGTTTTTCCAAATTGAAAATGAATTATAATTAATCAAACAGCCACTAGAATGAATGCCTTTGAAATATGTATGCAGAGGTGAACGAATAAGGCACGCTTCATCTCATATTCAGATGTGTTTCGGTATCTCATTGTTTTCGCTTATTATTTTAATTGTATAGATTCATGGATTGAAAAAGTGGGCTGCGCGGAGAACAATTCGTCAACTGACGTGCAAACGAAAGCAACCATAGTAATTATTTAGAAACTTCCACAGCGCTAACGAGCAATAGAGTCAGTTATTCACAGGTGCTTTTATTCTCATCCGATCTTCAATGTTTAGCATATTTGATTCAACATTGATTCAATTAGGGAACCGGGACACTTTCATCAATAAAGAGACAATTCGAATTATCGCGAGCAGTTTGCTGCCCTGATGCGTGCAGTAATAATTTACCTCTCGAATACTAATCGAAAATATATTATTTGGTCGAAATGGAATACGAAAGAGAAATGAGCATCATCATAATCCGCTCAAAATCGTTCAAAGGTAAACAGAAAATTTGAAAAATTGCCTGGTCTATTGTTCTTTGCTATGCGATTCGAGTCGCGTGAATTGTTATGCGCATGCCGCAACGAATTGAGTTCGTAAATTAAATCGAGAGAAGTACTGCACAGCGAAACATAAAACGCATCCATCCGATTCTAATTGAACTTTGAAGAATGCGTACAGATTCAAAGTGAGAATGCAACAAAAACAGAAACTAATTCAATGACCGGCGTTGCTTTTCACCACGATCTCTAATAATAATATAATCTGCGTAAAATTCATCAACGATTTACGTAGTTAGCAATTCATACCTGGCCTTCGCTAAAATCTTTTTTTCTGATACATTTAGTTATAAGTGTTGGCGAAAACTTGATTAATGTTTCAATAATTTAATAACTAATGAAGCAATTGTATGCCAAATATACTCATACTGCTTGCTGTTCCTGAATGTGAACTGGGCTAATTACTAATTAAGATGCATTTTCCTTGGATAAACACAAGTCTACCTGCTCGATGAATGAAATTCCATGATTGTCTTGTACCGTATACGTTCATAGTTTGCGGTTGGAGTAAGATAATTCACATCATAGAAAGTTTTCGGATGTAAATTGAAAATTTAATTGAGAACGCCAGTGTGAACGACAATTCTCATTTTAGGATGTCGTCACATCCATCAAAATTCGTAACCGAGACGACTTTGAAGACTCAATGCTTAAGCGACTTTTCCGACATAATCTCAAAGAAGATCCATATCATAAGCTTAAATACTTAGAGTGCTATTGTGTAAGCACCAGAAAGAAATGAAATACACATTTTGACATTATGTAGATAACCAAATACGTTCTTCTTTTCAGTCATTTCACGTAATCTTCATATTTCCCGCAAGCAATTTGCCTTACTAACCCGGAACTGGTTAGACTATTCAAATGTTATTTATCGCCCAAAAACGAGTCCAGTCCACACAATCGGATATTTTAATTAATACACGTAAGCCTTGAACCTGGATTTGATCTTCTTTTACGATTTTGAATATACATCTTCTACATATCATAATTGTATCATTTAAATGCAAAATGGGCAACAAATTCTTGCTGAATTAAGTATTCGAGTTAAGGTGCGCATTTCAACCTCGCCCACAAGCCGACACAACGCGGGACAGAAACCTATTTTGCTCCACTCAACATCAGTTCAGTCAGTTAACAATACTCATTTATTTATCACATGCGAAGCTGATACACATTTAATTCGAGCGTACCTACCTAACACGATTGTCTAATAGACCTGAAAAGGTCACCGCCACATTTCTCAACTCTCAGACCTAATGAAAGACACCGCAGCACCTTGTATGCAAGTACTCTGTCCGATTAATCGATCGAAATAATAAAGGAACTACATAAATGGGCGGTGGCCATTTAACTTTATAGTGTGCTATAGATAACCTTGCTCGAAATTGTCCAATGTTGATCAAATGAATGGGTGCACCATATCCCAGTGCATGTACTTTCGTCATACAATCGAAGACTTTCCGAAAGTTTAAATCGAACAAAATGCACTTTACCTTTCTAATCAATTCAATAACTATAATATTATATTGTATTGAATGGATGAATGAGCAAACATCAAAAGCGTTCATTTATTGATTTGCTGTGGTTTCTATTAGAATCAGCTCAATTGTATGGTATGTGCATCCGAGTGTCGATTGCACATGAAAAGAGCAAAAAATGAGCATCACAGCAACATAACAAATACGCTGCAAACACGAAGGAAAGCGGTTGCAGACGAAATGCGTCGTTTAATCGTTGAAATTACCAGTTTGCTCGTATACGAACGCAACGACAACAAAAACAAATACATCTTCTCGTAGGAAACGCCACATTGCATTGCTAGTTAATATTTTGCGGTTAGTAATGAGAAATCCACGCAAAATGGCTATGTGACACTTTGATTTCTTTTTGTTGCATATAGTAGCTGTTATTCTGGACCACGAAGTGAAACACGCGGATATAACGAATGAGATAGAAATCGATATAGGAATAAGTATCTGTTTCCGTTTATAAACAATTTTGTGATCCCTTTTTTCTGTACACTCAATGTGCATATTATGGACAAAATAGAATAGAATAAATTGGACTAATTCACAGAATGTATGAATCAAGAAAGATTTTCTCATGGGGAATCCCGGACGTCCTTGTCTAGGTAAACGGAGATCCCCACCAGCATTAAAATATCAAATGAAAACGCAAGTTACATACGTCTAGTTCGCGCAAATGCAATCACGAAACGCGAACGGCAAGCGCATGTTGATGGGTCTTGCAGAAGTTGAGAGTTCCAAAGCTGCTGGTGGGCCTCCTCGATACCGGCCGCTTCCCATTCGCAGTCGGCGTCCACGACAAGCCAAAGCAACTTCTTAAGTCAGTTCCCAAGTGGTGCACGCGCTCGTGCTCATGCTTGAGGCGCAACATCGGGGCCCGTGCTGAGTGTATTTATTGTACAAAAGACTGTCGTGCACATGTGATGCTAATCGATTAGCATCAATGGATAAGTGCTTCAATTTGAATGAACTGGTGTGAGTGTGTGTGCAATGAATTTCGTACGATTCCTCCATCGTACCTCGACTCTGGTGTACTGCAAGTGGAAGTGTCGAAGAACGATTGACTCTCGCTGGATGGATCAATCGTAGAAACGAAAATCAGCCCTTTTTTTGGAACTGTACGCAGAATCGAATTCTTTAGAGAAAGTAAGATCACGTATCTAATTCTGGTGTCCGAGCTGACATGACAACACTATGAATAAAGATGTAAACGTAGTCCATTTAAATTGTAAAACCAGATTCAACAATTAAAACGTTTTTGTATGTGAATATTTTTCGGTGGCAGACTCAATGTGAAACCGACCCACTTAATGGTGCAAATTGCCACCGTGATTGTTCGCATTTACGAATAATGCCCGCATAAAGCCAACAGTCTAGTTTAGATGCATAAGTCCGCAAATGTGTCTTAATGTAAAAAGAGCAGCATAAAATACGACTTGATGGCACACATTTCATGGGAAAAATGTAACAATTCATTTATTCATTCATTGTTTCATTAAGGCAGCCGCGTTTCTCGCTGCGAAACATGAAAGGCGTTGATTCGATATTAAGTTGTTCGGTGCGTCGCACCATTTCCCAAGGTTCGCAATTAGTGCCTATAAGATTTCACTGCAGTTTAACAGCGACCCGAAGAAAGCATCTCTAATACGCCTACTATTTGAATGGGTACAATGTTCTTGAACTATATTGTAGCAATCATACATCTTGCATTCTGTTGCGTTTCTGAAATTCGCAATATAAGTACGTTCGGTTTGCAGCTGGAGACATTGAGCGATTGGCAAAAATGAAGCAATGTGTTTTTTGTCATTGCTAAGCATACGTCGTATCCATCATTAAGGATTAGGTGAAAACGTTCATTTCGATTTGCATGAATGCAATGAATGAATGCAACGGAGTTGTTGCTCTCAGGCGCACGCAGCTCCAAGAAATTGTGCTAAGCTACACAACATACGCTCGATGGCGATATAACTTTCTTTTGCTCTATATATTCTATTTCTATATTGTAAATAAAGCGCGCTGTACGTTGCTTTCGTTGTTTTGCCAACATAAGCATTATTTGCTATTCTTCACAATATCACAGAAAACCCCAAGAACTAAGGCTAATCATAATTCGTTCCTCTAGTTTCAAACTATTCCTAGAACCTTTGGCACGTTGTTCTCTTGTAGAAAATTTACTTGCAAAAATGGTGTCACTGATCATACCAGATAAAAAATGGAACAAATAATGGGATAATTGAAAAATACGATTGTCATTTGTATGATTTCACATAATGCAGACGAAAGTCAGTCATTCCATTAGTCTTATAGAGCAAACAAAGGCTTTGTCGTGCCTCATGCTTCAGTCATTTGTCAAGCCGAAAAATTACATCTTAAGAGAAGTTCTCAGTTAGCACGGCGATTTCAATGATAAGTTCACATACATAGTCATGACGAAATACGACTTGCAAATGCTTTAGGAACATAATTCCTGCTATCTCTTATTGAACAATAATCAGCCACAACAAGAATTCATATACACTTTGTGCACATTGTTTAATTATAACGTATCAGTTCGTTGAGTGTTGGGTGAAGTGTTGAGCAAAGGCTTTCTTTCTTCAATAGCGGAACTTTCGCACTTCGCATTTTCTTGAGCGTAATTGTAATAATGCAATAGCAACGTCAGTTTTTCTATCTATTGATTAGTACCATAATATTCAACATTATGAAACGAATTGCAATGCAGCCACCACTTCGCTAGCTGTTTGCTTGCTTGATACTCATTCGACTTCTCGTTCAAGTAACAATAATAGCAAGATAGGTGGAACCGAACCGACGAATGTGCAAAATGCGTGCAGCGATCATTATTACTTTATGCGCTGCTACAATTTACATAACGTCGTGCGTCGAATATAAATATAAACTTATCGAGATCACAACCATTTCAATTCCGCTCGAAGAGCACACGTTTACAACGACAAATGAATGTGCCTGCCACGAGCGACGTAATTCGAAATGCTTCAATGCTACAGTTCGTTCGTTTCATTTCATTCGAATTCATATTGGTTGGCACGAGCCATATCTATATCCATCTATCATCCAAGGTATAAATATTCTCTCAATCATTTCGCTGCCTACAAGCACGAGACTTGCACGACAATCGCTCAAATAAACGGTCAAGAATCGAGCGCCGAGGCGAATAGATTAGTAAGACCACGCCACAACCGATAATCGTTGGCTTACGCAATTTTGGTATCTGGTATTTGCGCTTTTGCTTTTTTAACTGTAGAACAAAAAGTGCGCGCATTACTAGCATTACTTCCAATCCACCACATTGTTTCAACAATTTTGTATGTACATAATGAATGTGTCCTTTCTTTATAGTCGGGCGAGCAATATGCTCTTGGCATATTCCGACAATGCTCCTTTAATAGTAATCGTAAGAAGACTGAAAGTAAAGTAACAAATGAAATAGTGTAAGATAAGTGCAATTAATACCGGTGTCTTCTATGTTAAGAAACACTTTCGTAATGATAAGCGTAAATCAAGACTGAAATCAAATCCAAGTAGAAGTGCATTAAATTAAGCTGAACCAATGAGGAAAGCAATTAATAATCAACACACAAACGCTGGTGCAGTTGTTGTTTCACTGATCAATGTTATGGCTTTAGCAGCTGGTCTAAAATAATGAAAGCAGTCTTCGCTTCTCTTCTTGCAATTTCTCTGCCCATGTATTGGGCTCTTCGATTGACGTGTCAGCCTTATCTCGGAAAGAGATAAGTACATAAAACGGTGTTCAATTAGTGCTTCTCGCACTCACAATCGTGGCTAGCAAATCCAATCTTTAAAATGAATAATAAGTTTTCAGACTTCGCGTAATAAAATGCTGCGTCTTCCAGGAAATTTGCAAAAGTAAGGGCGAGCATTAAAATATCTAGTATAACTTCTAGCAGCAATCTATTTGCTCAAATTATTTGAGGCCTACGGTTGTTGTAATGGCCATTTGTCATCGAGCTATGTTTCAAAATCTATTTTTGTTCATTATTTGCTTGTGAATATTGCAAGTGTATTCACATTGTGAAACTGAAATTTAGCACCCGTTTAATTCCGTATAATGAATATGTATACATGTATCGTGAGTCATGTAATACTGAACACATTTGGTGTCGACAGAATTTGAAGCCATTTAAAAAATTCCGTGCATGCATTCATGTGGGAATAAGGTGACAACCTTGTTGATTTCTAGTTGCAATGCAATTGAACATCGAAATTATGTTTTGCAAAAAAATTCTGTGAACAGAACTGATTTGGTTCATCGTGGACAATTGGGAAAATAATTCCAATATAATTGGGCCAAAATGAATCCGTTAATTCGGAAATCATTTATCATTTCCACATTGGTTCATTCGTTCACTGGAACAATTGTCCGATAAATGCAAAGATTATATAATTATCGCGTTGGCCTGAAGCGTATACTTTTTAGATAAATAATTTGAATCGGATGTGAATAATGAAATGGAAATTGCAAGCGCACGAAATTGGAATGAATAAACTCAATAAACTTGCTTACTCCTACCCGATCAGTGTGTAAAGAAATTATGCGCAAGACATAATAGTAACATATGGCAACAAACTAAATTCAATTCTATCATTACCAACATACAGTATCCACGTGTTATGTGTGATAATTTCGGTATTCTCATTTATATTATTCCACGAAATCAATGAAAGCCTCAAATACTACGGACTAATTAACTAATTGCGAATATTTCCCAGCCGGAGCACGTATACAAAGGTGGCAACGCGAGTCAAGGTTAGCTCATTGTCAAATAAAAACACTACGTTCACTCAATTGTTTCTATTCTTTCCTAATTCCATCCTCTATTCTCAGACAGCAACTGAATATATTTTAAGCAAAATGTGCTAAACACTCAACTGGCAAAAGATATTGAAGCAATTGCTTAAAGTAGACGAAATCAAATATTGCTTGCTCTTGTTTCTAGTTTTGGCATGTTAATTGGAACGTAGGAATTGTTCCATATTTATTATAACAGTTTGCTCACTATTACAAATTATTTGGCCAAGCGCAGAAATTCCGAATTAATTAATGTAGTTACAGCACATCTTGGTTATTGTAACAATTAAGTAATAACTATTTAATATAAAATTAAATTACTGCAATGAATTAACTACTAGTACGTCAATATCGCAATGACTGCCACTCTAATTACATGGCCAAAAGAATAGCAAATTAAGACAAGATGTCGAGTGCTGAATTATGTACATGTAATCTAGTTTATCAGGAGACAAAAACCAACCGCGCCCCAAGATTTAGCCTTGGTAGAATGTACAGACAATCACGAACGTGTTCTAGTAGCCTCTGACCTAAACTATTGCAGAGCAAAGCAATCGTTGGTTATTGTCTTGGCTTTGTCGGACAGACACCTCCTTCGTTAAATGACGAATGAGCACATATCTAATGTAAATGCAATTGGAAAATACCATGAGGAAATGCAATAAAAATTGCGATGAAAAATTCAAAGTGCGCGTAATTGTAGAAAGGAGCAAGGCTGCGTGCATTGGTTCAGCAAACTTTCGCCGTATGCAATTGCCAAATTGAGCACTTCTCTATTTGTCCTTAGGTGGCTTGGCTAATTGACTAATCTGAAACTGTGGTTCTTCCAGATGCAGCCGCGTACACCTCCCATTTGGTACCTGCTGCACTCCTCACTTCCGTTGCTGCTCCTCGTGCTCGCAAGCAGCAGAACAACATCGTGGGCAACGGCAACGACGGCCACCTCTACATCGCAAGGACAACGGACGCTTCATCGACTCGTCGGTGGGCATCTCCGCGCACCGCCATTGGAATTGGACGACACTGAGCTGATTATCACCTCCAGTGCGGGCGGAGGTCGCGAAGGCAAAACAAAAAGCGAGAGTGACGAGAAAAAAACGCTATCACAACAGGTCGCTGACGGAAAGTACGGACTAATACAGAACGAATTGTTCGCCAAGCCGGTGAAAAAACCGGGCATTCTCAGCTACGAAAGCAATCCGGAAGTGCCCAAGGACAATATAAACAATTTAGGCGGTTTGAATAAAAACGACATTTGGCTAGCCGAAAACCATCTGCTCGTGATTCGCGGGGGCGGCTTTAGCGCACACGATCCACCGCCGCTCGGTGGTGAACGCACACACCAGCAGCCGCAACAAGTGTGGCCAGCGATCGACGACTATCACGCGCCCGGGAGGCAAGTTAAATTGCCAAGTAATCCCAAAGTGCCACCGCCCTTTCCCGTCCAGCTCACCGATGACGGGCCGCTCCAAATCCTGGGCACAAACTATTCGACAGCGCTTAATGGAACGATCACAGCGTCACCATATCCCCTACCAGCCGAAGAAGGCGGCGGCGGCGGCGGTTTCTACCCGTCGTTCCCGCCAGATGCAAATCCCTATCAGGCCAACCTTACTGCCGGGGAAACTCCGTTCCCAATTCCTCCTTTCCCTCCCGAATTTGGCCCACCTCCGTTCCCACTGAACGGAAGTATGCCACCATTCTTCGCCTCGTTGCCTCCTGGCGCCGCCATTTTGCCGCCCCCAAGCAATAGCAGTGTTGAATACGACGACGATGATCCCTCTATTTACTATCCGCCCCCGTATAGCTTCTACTACCATATGGATAATTCCACACAAGTTCCCCCAGGACCTCTAGTGCCTGGGATTGTACTACCACCTCCACCAAACTTTTTCGCACCCTTGGAACAGCCGAATATGCCACGAAAGAAACCAACGAGAATTACCACAACTACTACGACTGTTAAACCACTGACAACCACCATTGAAATCGTGAAACAAATCCGACCCACTACGACCCCCTTACCGCCAACGCCAATTAAACCAACGAGAATTAACCAAGTCGATGACTACACTATCAAGTCTAAAGCACCACCACCTAGGGTGGTCATACATGTTGAGGATACCACGTCAGTTCCAGGTCCAAAGCAGAGAATTGTTCCGATTGTCCCTGCAAAACACTACTACGCGCAATATAATCGAACCAATTTCGCCAAACCGAAGCCCGAATCTGTTACAGTCCTTAAACCAGTGCAGCCCATCCACCCACAATCGATAACATCAACTCCTAGACCAGTCTACTTTTATGAGAATAATGCAAAACCTTTCAAAATTTACGGCCCACCAACACGACCTCGCACCACTGTTACGTCGACCCAAATTCCCCTCAAGGCGTACTATAGTACACCCAACGATATAGACACCAATTCCGTGGTGACACAATCTCCGGAACCAAACTACTACACCCCAAGGACCACCACAAAGTCGCCAAGACAATATTACTACTATGAAGAGCAACCCCAGGTCAATTCGATTACAACGCAACGCACACCGAAACAACAAAACTTCTTTAACGTGCCTCATGAGTATTATATTCCAGCCAAGCAAACCGTCCGAGAGAACTACCAGGCAAAGCCAGTTGTCCAACCAGAGGCACCTCCCCAATATTATTATCGGCCCAGTAGGCCCCCTAGTCGTTACCGTTTTATCGAAACAACCAAAAAACCGGACACGTTTAGCATACACGTTGCACGATTAAAGCAGCAAATACATCAGTATTATACAACTCCCGAACCGTACCTGCGGTACGAGGCACAGCGGCCCCAATCATCACCTAAGCCCGTGTACCAATTCAGCTTTCAAGCTGCCAACTATAAACCGCAGCAACCGCTTAATCTAAACGGTTTCAGAGCGTCCCCAATTGATAATAATGACGATGACAAGTTCAGACCGATCAATAAATACAGTGTTGAGGTGCAATCAGCTATCGAAGTGCTACCAACACGTGATCCATACCAAAACACGCCAGCACCACCACCACCACGCTATTACAGGCCCAAACAAATCCCTAATGCGATCCAAACGTCGACGGAGCGCCCGGTGCAAGAAAACTACTATACATCAGCTCGGCCCGATTATGATTACGAAGTCGAGATCAAGCAAAAGCCGCAATACCCCAGTGTAACTCCCCGACCCTCGAAGCCAATTAGTCAATACTCATTCGACGCAACACCAAATCCATTATACCAATTTTATACAAAGCAGCCAGAGGACACATATCTAGATGACATTACCCAAAAGTATTTCACGATATTTGGCAAGAAAATTCCTGGGCAAACCACGCCACTACCAAATGTCAGCTCAAACCGGCCCAATATTCAAGTACAATATGCGCATTCCGCTGGCAAGGACACCACCTCGCTGCACGGGGATACAATCGTCAATTATGTACGGCCACGGCCTATGGAATCCGAAGCGGAGTACGTTCGACCACGGCGGCCGCCGCTTCAGCTCCAAGCCCAGGGACACGCGCATTCCACAAGCAATCTCAATGCCGAAATTGTCCAAGCAATTCCGGTAAAGATTGGAACCTCCGCGGAAGGCAAGCCGGGCTCATTTATTTCGTACGAACTACCCGGGGACGATGGGGCTCACTTTTACTTCCTTACACCGCAATTAGCACAAAGCAGGGATCAGGGCGCAGGATTCTATTTTGAGAATCCAAAAGCCCAACAGCTGAAGGATCAGCAACAACAACTGCATCAAAAGGACCAACAAAGGAGTAGCTAACACAATCGTTAAGAAATTCAAAAAACGCGTAATTTATGAAACTACTTTGTACCATATATCTTGATTTTCATTTCCACATAGCAATGTTATGTGTATTGCTTATAAATTATATAATTGCTTTAAAATCTCAAATCCTACTCCTTGCTCCTGACGAGTATCTATTTATCAAACTATATTTAGGTAAAATTTGACATGTGTTAACACTAATTTAAATTAGTATGTCTCAGAGTGGTCTGTGATTGTGGAGTGCCAACCACAAACGTGTGCGCGCGCGCCAAAGGACACGTTCACGCATGCATTTCGCCTGCCTTAGATTGACGCTAAGACGTTCATTCGATGCTAACTGAAGACGAACATGCCTATTGTCTATAATCTATACTTGTTTAACTAGATTTATATATATACATATATGTAATATGTACAATATGTGGTGTGTATATTCACACATAATGAATTGATGTGATGTTATATGTTTGTTATGTTACTGAATACTATTGCTGGTGGGGCACAGGTAGACTTTGTATTTCACACATTTTTCAAAACACCAATGCATGTGAAAATCGGTGCATTTTCGTACCAAATAACTACCACAAAGATTATTAACATCCATCTAGAATTGTGATTGCCTGTACTTGACGAATAAAGATGTGTACAATAAATGTATCACTCATTTTTCTGATTAATTCTGAAGCAAATTGCGACAGGCAGTTGTTCATTTAATATTATAGCTAATGTCTCTAATTAATCGCGCATAACCAGATTGATTAATTAGTTTAATCTTTTGAAAATTTTCAAAACACTTTCGTGTTGTATCTACTTCAGCAACCGTCTCAACGTTGGCGACATTTGGATAAATAGGAATGCGTCTTTCTGCCATTTGTTTTTACGAGACAAGTGACCGAGGTGTAAGTATACGAAATACGAAATCGAGAAGACAACAGGAGAAAATAACGAACACTCACCGGTATTTAGTTCCTGTTCGGCGTTCTCATCCTTCAGTGGCGCATCAAATAAATGCAGATAGACTTCAATAGCGCACTTGGCTGCCTTAAAATAGAACGGGTGCCCACGGAGCACATCCTCCAGTCGGAGCAAGCCAACATACGAACGCAACGTCATTTTCCGCATACAATAGGTGTGGAAGTCAAATTGATCCTCAATAATCTCCGAAAAATGCTACAAACATTGCGAAGTGTTAGTGGAAGAAAACTGACGAAAGCCTTTAATAAGCTTACCCTATCAACTTCATGGCATTTTTTTAAAGCATCGCCATATTGCCCCATTCTTTGGTATGCTAACGCACACTCAGTCTGAAACCACATACATTGCATTTCATTGAGGTTCTCCATAGCCGAGACACCCTCGCGCGTGAATTTGGCGCATGTCTCCTCTGCTTCTTTGACATGGTTAGCACGCAGCATGTACTTGGCGCACTTGGAATTGATGTAGCGATCAGCAGTGTCGAGGGCCTGCGCCTCGTCCATCCACTTGTAAGCCTCTTCGGAGTCTCCTGCGTGTTTATAGATGCGACCTTTCGTCACATACAACTCAATGAGAGTCGGCGTATGATCGATGGCGGCGTTGATGTAATGCAGCGCACGCTCGGTATCGTTAAGATGGTCGTAATGCTGCGCGAGGAAGTAGTAGACCCAGAGGAGAGCAGAGGCAGGCTCCTTTGGCCCATTGCTCTTCTCTGCCATCGCATACTTACCACACGACTTCAAAGCGTCTACGTACTGCAGCATTAGGCGTTCAATAATTGCAACTTTAAACCACTCGACATAGAGGGATCGCAGGTCGACAAACAGTGGCGGCACTCCCTTGGTTAAGCCACGTCGCATGTAATTGTCCACCTGGTTGGTGAACTCGTCCATGGAAGCATAGTTTAGAGGGAGGCGTTTCGGAGGCATCGCTCGCGGGAATTTTTGCACATATTCGGCATACAACTGAACAATATCCTCCGGATTGGACAACTGTTTAGCTTCGATGAGCTTCTTGTAATAGATGGTGTTTTCGGGATTGCGCTTGATGAGCTCTTCGTAGATTTTCGCTGCATCATCATATTGACCGAGCTGCAAGCGCAGAACGCCCACGTTTTCTTTGAACGTTAATTTGTCTACAATCTGGTCAGCGTTCTTGTATAGATGGTCTAACGCCTTCTGCAAGTTTCCCGATTCTTGTATCACAAGGTTTTGATACAAGAGTAATTCACTATGTTCATAATCGAAGTTACCTTTCTAAAAAAAAGTTTCCAATTAATAAACTGGCATTCAAAAAATATGCAGTTATAAAAGCTTACAGGCTGCTGATCAAGAAAGGTGTCCAGAATATTCAGTGCATTCTTATAGTCACCTAACAGATGATAAGACATTGCATATCCTATCCATGAGGTCCTTTGGGTAGCTCGTAACATTAACAATTGGTAGCGAGTCTCCCTATAACCTTCTAAATCACGCATCTGTATCTGCAGTAATGACAGATCACGTAAGATCTGTATATTATCCTTTTCCCATTTAAGGGCATTTCTGTAGCACTTGATAGCTTCATCATACTTCTTATCTGAACGCTGCAGCAAACCATAGACATGCCAACATACATGAGACCGCAGATCATTGCGGAGGCCTCGCCGCACATATTCATATGCTTCATCCTTCCTGCCCAAGCAATTCAGGGTCAAACCCTTCATTGCCAAAGTTTCTGCAAATATTTTTCAGTAGTTACAGCATTTTCTTTGAATCATCACTTATACCTCCATGTTCCTGATACTTGGAATTTGATAAAATCTGCTTTGCAAACTTTAAACCATTTTTGTATTGCTTCTGTTCATAGCATCTCTGAAAATGTGAATTATAAACATTAATTAAACATACCTATTCTAAACAAAGCCTAATCCAGTTACTTTAGCATTAGTATCTTACAACGTATTTGCGCCATTTGTGCACTATTGTCAAGCGAGTTCACACACTTTTAGCGCTCACGTTTCTCTCCCGCATGCAATTAAGGGCACAAGGGGATGTTTTAAAGCGACAATAATAATGAGCATAAATCATAATATACTCGTTGTTTATCAATATAGACAAACGAACCGAATCGCAAGTCATTAAGGCACCGCTGTTACCGCTGATTGGTGGCGGCGGCTGCCTGATGAAGTGCTATTTCTAGTGTTGCAACTTGTTTCATCTACGTACCAATATTCGCTTAAATAAGGCATTTTCTTTCGGCGGCAACGGATTATTCGAGGGCATCGTCACAATTCCACTGTGTGTGTTGGAAAACAATCCGGCGAAATAAGAATTATGGATAAAATAAAAACCTCGTGGTCACACAAACCTCTTTTCCACAGTCGATAGGTGTCACGTGACCCGCACAACTCCACTGTCGCCAACCATACGTACCGCAGTTTCCCTCTTCATGACGCTGTCAAGGCAATCAGCAACCCATTATACACCTATTCACGATTATTATTACCACGCAAATAGCTTGTAAAAATAAATTAACAGGTTTTTGAGATGGGATCGAAAACACTAAACTTTACAATGATGGAAATAAAATGGAATCATAAATAATAACATTTAAATACATACTAATCACCTGCAACTTCATATTTAAGAAACAATTGCAATATAAATAACGTATTATCAATTTCAAATTCAACAGCATTTAACTTCTCTAATTTCACATCAATTTTTGTTAGGATTTCGCTCTCCGGTGGTGTTATCATTTCCTCCATCTGTAAAAGTATAACAAATCCAGATAAAACATACTAATATAAAGTCTACTTGTTAACCACTTACATCAGCAATTTGTTCTGTTGGTGCATTTTGAGCCCGCATTGTTAATAATATGGCATCCACGCGTTGTTTTTTCTCAATTATACGCTTGTTCTCTTCCTTTTCATTAAACTTCCTCATCAGCATATTGTACAATGACTTATAACAGAGTTCCTGCACCATTCGGACTACTCGTGGAAATTGTATATGAAACAATGTAAATGATTTGGCTGCACTACCGGGTGCTTGAGGTTTACGCAATTCCTGAATGTGTATGAAATTTTCTTCAAATAACAGATAGCAAAAACGTTTTGCATCTTTAGCTGGTATCATTGCCAGCTTTTGAATGTCGTCCGGTTCTATATAAGATTTCGTTTTAATTAAACGAAATATTCGTGCTGCTTTTTGGCCAAATTTTTGCAACACAATTTGCTCAATGGTTTCCCATGCAAGAACGGTAATAAATTCCTTCATATTAATTTGATATGAGCCACCAATTGCTTCACCTGCTTTGAAGATCACATTGCAGCCATCCTGTTCAATGATTGTAAGGTATTCCTCAAAGCATGCTAATAAATTTGGATAAGCATTCATTTTTCTTACAATATCTTTGACTTCCACAATTGGCACAGGGTTAGTAACATTAGCCCAAGGTTCTGTCCTTATATACATTTGCTGTAATAATAAACGAAGTACTTCCCCAGCTTCAGCATCAAATCGTTTTGCTACTGCATTCATTATCAGAGTGTCTCGCATATCTTGATGAAAACGATCAGGGTTAATACACCAGTAGATGCCATGGTCTGGAAATTTGACATTGTCAATTTTTCCTGCTGCTTTATCAGCTAGTAATTTAATGTTTGTTTCTGGATGTTTATATTTTTCAAAATCAGTTAATGTCATATTGGGCACAGGCTTCTCATCTTTATCAACACCAATTTTGCAAATATATTTTGCAGTAATCAATGAGCAAAATTTTTCTTGTAGCTCTGAAAATGTAACTGTCTTTTCATGGTCCTTGAATAATCTGAGATGTGCCTTCAAGAGGATTTTAGACATTGACCCATATCCATTTTGTAAAATCTCTTCTAACATAATCTCAGATTCATCACCAAATTTCTCTTTAATTATATGAATGTATCGTGAATACCTTAGCATTAATAGAACCTTTGCATGTCGTAATTTGTAGTTAGCAATGTTTTGATTCTTATTTGGTGCAAATGATACCAACCCATACTTGATTAAGACACAAAGTGATTCCTTCACCTAAAAATAATTTCCTTTAATTAAAGAGATAATGATGGTACAGTCCCAAATACCTTTGATAATGGCAATCCAGTCCCTTTTACAATTGATATTAGAGGACTATCACCATGTGAATGTAGATATTGTGCTATTTGTTCAATTACTACACCAAACCGCTCTCGTAATAAAGCACATGTCACCTTCCCCAGGCACAAAGACATTTTTCTAAGCTTAAATTAACAAACAACCACCTTATTTGTTTACGGTATCAGCAATATCATGCCACCAATGTGTACAGGAAAAATGTATAACCAGAGACAAGCGAGACGTGCAAGTCAATGTTAAAAACGGGCCGCCCAAGGTCAAATTTACTGCTGACAACGCTCAGATGGCGCTGATATCGCAAACCCGAAAGAAATGGCGGGAATATA